>BMAO01039124.1:0-104938 GCA_019973975.1 Trichonephila clavata | reverse complement strand
GTATCGACTACGTTCGGAGACTATTTTTTTATTTTTCTAAAATTCACTAAAATTTTACATTTTTAATTTCATTTTTTGCACTATGATAAAAAACACAGTTATAAATAATATACATACATTAAAATTTACAAAAATTTAAAATTTAATTAAATTTTAATGAAATTTTAATTAATTTTTTAAATTTTTTCAAAGGCTCTATTTTTAAAAATAATTTATATTTTACAAAAAAAATTGCTTCAGCACATTTTTCAAACACATTTCTAGAGGTTGTACTACAAGTTTTAATTATTTTCTTTTAATCAAAAGTTATAGCTAATCGAAGCTACAACCTATGAATTTCATTCAAATTTTCGATACTTTTATAAGGAAATCCAACTATAAAATCACTAAAAATTGTTCAATTTCTTAGCTGCTAGTCAACCTCTAGATAATACTATTAATAACATTTGTGTAAAATTTCATACAAGTATCTCTATTGGCTCTTTAGATATCACATTTGAAATATCAAGAAATTTACAAAAAAAACAGTTTTGAGAAAAATGCATTTAAACTTTATAAATGTAATTTCAAAACAAAATATCACAAGTATATTACTAAAACTCTAATGATTTATATTTAACACCTCCACTCCTTGCTATTTTATTAAATTTTAACTTTCTTTGGGCCCTATATTTTTTTTCTGGCTGATTTTTTAAAAAGGCAAAGAATGTTGTTTCGAGTCACTGTGCGAATGATGGCAAGAAATCTGTCATCACGCAGTGTATAATAATTTGCATTTATGCCAAAAGCTTTCAAACTACTAACAACAAATAAAAGCATTGTTAAAAATAATGACAGCAATATGGGTACCCAAAGAAAATGTTTTCAGCTCAATAAAAGTTTCTTTCGGAACAATTTGCCGAAAAACGCGTTAAATGATTTGTTTACATTTGTGTCACACCGTGGAGGCAATTTTATAATAACTGCTTATCAAACAACTTTGTATACACAGGTTTAACAATATTTAAAAGTTTCATGGAAAGGCTTACACCTTTATTTATATATATTTTTCCGGTGGCTATTCTTCATTGATACTCACACCAGCTCTCAGCTCCATTTGGGCATGGTGCATACATGGTATCTCTCTGATGGAGCCACCGAGAAAAATGTTGCACTTAGCAGAGCTTTGACGTGATTGGTGTTACTGCCATAATAGTTTTGAATTTTATTAATCATAACACTGGAAAGTTTTTCTTTCCCACCGAGGTTTTTCTGGCTTTTTCTAAGTTTTTCTTTGCCGAATACTCACTCTTTCTTAGAAGTATATTAGGCACTCATTTTATGACACTGTTGACATCAAATAGATCTTTAACTAAAATGTATCCTTGGGAATCACCATCACACACCATAGAAATCAACATTGTTTTAAGATCTCGTGGTATAAAATCACACAAAGATTTTGTACGCACAAACAGATTCCATGATTGAAGTAAATACCAGATGAATGCAGGAACACGCATGTCGACTAGACATTTAGAATTCTACAAACTTAGACATAATTTCCTAATCTGGAAGTTTCCCAGTGGCGATGGATAAAGTTTCTATAGAAACTTTTAGGAAGAATGTCCATGTATCTGTCGTCAACGGATATTCCACATTCTCCAATTGACGTGTTGGAACATTTTGTAATGCTTTTACTACAACACAGCAGCATTCATGACATCTTTAGCCGTTGATGTAGCAGCAACCAAGATATTTCTTTCACAAAGTCTATATGCTCTTTTTGCCATACGGCATAACATATTCAGCTTAGCACGTAACTTTTTCGCAGACAAATGTCATCTTCCAATAACTCACATTCACAAATAAGTTGCAAATTAATTGAAGTTTGGTTTTTAAGCTTTTAAATAGCTGAAAAATTGACAATAAAAGTACATTTGGAGCATTTTAAAGTCACATTAGAAGTCAGTCCAAACAAGTAATCTTCATGCAGGTACAGATTCTTCTCAAAACAATTGAAAAACACAAATTGAGAAAAACATACTTCCCAAAATATTTAAATAAAATATTCCATAACCTCTTAATGTTCCATTAAAACATTCTTTGCACTGTGAAAAATTCTTCAGTGAATCCAGTTTTTGTTCATTACAAGTTTGAATATTTGCTACTTCCAATGTTTTTGTTACCAATCTACTGTTATCAGTCCACTGTTGCATTTTCAAGAAGTTATTTTTATAGTTTTATGAACCATTATAACTTGAATTTTTAAAAGCAGAATGTCTAGAAACCATCAACGATCAAAAATTGTACAATTAAATTGAAAAAAGTTAAGTTTTTAGAAGAAATTTAGGATCAAAATTCGTAAGGCACAAATCAAAACAAAAACATGTGAGGTCAGAAGAAACAAATGTTGCCAATCGCAAGAGTCGAATTAAAAGATCGAAATTGTTGCCCATCAATTAAATAATTAAAAAAATTGTCAGAAATAGTTTTTAAAATTATAATGGGTTGAAACTGCAAAAATTATCGGTAAAAAGCATGTTAAACAGACAACTTCCGGTTTCGATTTCATCACTTCCGGTTTCGAATGACAGCTGTAAAAATATTTTAAACATCTGTAACTTTTTTTCTAATTATCGCACAGACAAAACAAAGACAGATTTAGAAAGCTAATTGCTTGAACTTTAAAATGGTAAAATAAAAAGGAAATGCGATTTTTGACCGAAAATGGCATTTTCAACGTAGTCGGATACCTTAAAGCTACGCCAACACTTCTGGGATCTTTGGCACAAAGAGGTGCTACATTATTACCAATCCAGGCCCAAGTGGAAAACTTCCCAATCTGAGGTACAAGTGGGCAACGTAGTACTCATATCTGATGACAACAGATCTCCTGGCTCATGGCAAGAATACTAAAACTTATACTAGGTACGGATGGAAGTCATAGAGCAGCCATTCTACAAATCGTATCTGGACTGACTCGTAGATCGATTAACAAAATTGTTGTCCTGCCAATTTGCGCCCGGAAGGATGGAGATTCAGAAATGCACCACTAGAGAGCTGGAAGAATCGAAACCAAAACTTTGGGCTACTCCTTCACGTGAGGACAATTCGCCACATTCTGCTGTCAGGCCTATGCGATTGACTTTCTGCTTTCATGCCTGAGCACAAGATGCTATCCATTCATTCTAAACTATAATCTTTAGCCAATTATTATTCGAAATCTGAAATGTAACAATATCTGATTGGTACCACCATGTGAGCGTAGAATATCGATTAAAATGAAAACTGGAATAGGTGAGACTTTTCTTTGTTCTGGTGAATTCCTTTTGTATTAAAATTCTTGATGTGTTCTATTCTAAATTTAAGTCTAATCGTTTCGAAATCAAATTCTTAATCTTAATCTAACAGCTGCCCATACCATTACTTCCCTTGATGGAAAATGATGTCTTTCCGTTATGTTTCTTGGTTCAAAACGTGTTCCACGTTCTCTCCATATCGTTACCCACCGAGAAGCACTACTCAGACTAAACCGGGACTCGTCACTGAACATCACATTGGCCCACTCTACCACACTCCAATGTTGATATTTCAAACTCCAGTTCAAATGAGCGCGTTTATGTGCAGACGTGAGGGGAATGCAAACAGCTGGTCTTCTGGCATACAGGCCAGCATGATTGAGTCTCCTGTGAACAGTTGGTCTCGATATTTGCATTCATGTGGCGACTGTGAGCGCCGAACCCAGTGCTCTGTCAGTACTGCCCCTCTGACGTCGCGCCCTTATTACCAGATATCGGTCTTGGCGAGGGGTTGTGACTCTTGGTCGACCTCATACTGGTTGTCGGGTAACATCTCCCGTTCATTGAAACCTCTGCCACAGTCTTGAGATCACAGACTGGTCCTCATTCAGAATTTGAAACACTTCGGTTTGTGATCGTGAGGATTCCAGCATTCTAACGATTCTTCCTTTCATAAATATGTCCAATTGGTCTCTTTGTGCCATTATTCACATTGTTTGATGGTTAACAACGTTCCTTCGCACAGTAGTTGCACGAAAGTTGTCAGAATTGCCTATGCTGCGTGAATCGGTTTCTCCGCGTTCCAACATGCGCCGGTGTTTCGCGCAGGACGTAGTCGACTGAAAAGTTTTGCATAAACCCAATGTTTCTTCTTTACCCAATTAATATCCGCAAGAGATTTGGAATAATGTTATGAATATTTACTCCATGTTTTTCGTATTTTACGATTTGTGTTTAACTTTTGGACACCAGTGTATACATATACATTTATATAATGTGTGACCCACAAAAACGAGACTAAGAGTGTAGCTTGTAAAAAGAATGGAGCTCTTAACAACTGTTTTTGTAACCTCATCCCACGTACCTCCTCTATTTATATGACAAGTTTCGTTTTAATCGATCCCGACAGTTGGAGAACTGCGTCTTTAAGTGAACACGTGCATCTGCATTCTACCGGAAAAATGTCGAATCAGCATAAATTTTTTTGTGAAACTTGATACTGAAAAAAAATCAGGCAGGGAAACATTTCAAATTATAAATGAGGTTTATGAAGCTGAAACTTTGTCTTGCGGCCATGTGTTTGAAGGGTATGGTGGAAGGACCTGTGTGGAAGATGATGAATATGCTGGGTACCCAAGGTCAGTGATTACAGACATAGCCAAAATCCATGGTATGAGTGGGTCACCCCCTGACATCAGTGATCAGACTATTAAACAACACCACTGCATTGAGTTAATAAAATTTTTCATGAAAAAATTAGAAAAAAGCTATAATTGGGGAGTGAATGATGCGTGTTGCACCAAAACGATTCATCCGATTACAAGGTCTTATGTGTGGAGCAGTTTCTGGCCAGCTAAGACATTATTCTGATGAGACATCCTCCTTATTCACCTGATTTGACCCCATACTACTTTATTCCATTTTCTATGGTTAAATCTCGCTGAAGGGGAACCCATTTTACCCCAGTTGAAGATGTTCAGGAAAAATCGTTAAATCTTCTAACCGGACTTCTAAAAACCTCGTTCCAGAATTGTTACCTGCAATGGCAGCACCGAATGCAGAAGTGTAAGAAGGCTGAAGAGAGCTACTTTGAAGGTGATAATGTCATTGGAAACCTTTTCTGAAAGTACAATGATTTAATGAACCAGTCTCATTTTCTTACGATATTCCGTCACACCTCGCACATATATTATCATACAATATATAAGTAAGCAGCTTCTTACAAGTGAGTCAATACTCTTGAAATCTAACGTTAAGCTTAACTATACGGCATGTTCAAACATTAGATTTTTATTTCCTTTACCATATGGAGAATATAATTAATGGATGATTTAAATAATGAGATTGATAAGTAGTGTGACATTCCAGCTGTCATTTCCTCCTAATACTATTGTACAAAATAACGTATATTGATATACTTTAAATTTTATTGATATCTAAATGACATATGTAATGAATTGCGGATGAAAAATAAAAATTGAGATACATGTTGAGGTCCGGGTTACGAGTGTTTCTTTTAAATTAAACATATTTCAAAATACCAACATCATTAAATTTTATTTATTTCCAGATGCAATTATTCATAATCTAGCGTAGTTTTTCCTTCACGTAACATGTATGTATTTTTGTTTGCAACATATAGTGCCATTCTAATTGCATTACGTGATGATATATTTTCACTAGGTATTAAAAAAACGGAATTCTTCAGAAACTCAAAAATAAAATTTGCAGAACTGATATTTATTGGTTATTTGTGGAGACTTCTTGATCGATTATGCTACCCTTTAAAGTAGAGATATTTAACAAAAGTGAAACGTGAAATGAACTGTAAAACTTCCTAAGCATATGCGCACCTCGGAGATATTACTGATGCGCCAACTTCTGGAATATCTCCATATGCTACACTTGAAGTAGATACTTCCAATCTGCTACTCCGTGCCTAGAATTCATTATCTTTAGTTCGATCGACATATTTATGCGAGACGAAGCTTTGCGATTCAAATTGAATAAAATAAGCATCGATTCCTAGTGGCATGTTACTTGATAACTCGAGCGATCTGATCTGCTATCCAGTTCCTAAGTTAAACAGCAGGGAAAAAAACGACTGAAGTAGCTCTTGCTACTTTTCTTTCACATGAGAATAGAATACTAAACAGCAGCTAAAAGGATATTTGATTTTATAATTTAGTTTGAAAGATCTGATAATAAAATTGGACTTTTTTATTCGTTCCATTTCCGTACAGACTTTTGTTTTATTATGAAAACTATTCTGATACGTTACCGTAAATTTAATACAAAAATGAACACCTTATATACTGAATAATATCATTTCGAAATTAATACATAAAATTAATTATTTATTACAATTTTACGTAAGTTGTTTTTAACGTCAAAATAATGTATATTTTATTATAGTTAAATTTTGTTTTATTGAGATATGCTATTTATATATATATTTTCAAGCTAAATGTATTATGCATTGAATCTAATTAGCGATATTCAAATTACACTTTCCAAATTTAATTTTAAATCCGAATTTGTTATCTTTTCTTTGTAAAAAGAAAGAAATACATGCAAATTGTAAAGTGCATGTATTTAAAGACATTAACTATTTAAATTAACTTGTTGAACAACTATCATCATTTACGTTAAATATTTCAGATTTTAATCCCATGCAATATTCTAATATAATTTTCAAATTTATGAAATCATTCAAAAAAAGATCTTAAGCTCTGAGAGTAAAATTAATTTCTTAGGAATAAGTGAAGTGATAAAATATTAAGCGTCCTGTATTTTGGAAATGAAAAATGAATGAGGTTTTGTAAGAACATGTTTAAATATTAAAGGCTATAAAAACATGCTAATGTTATATTTAAAATAAAGTAAACCAGTGCAGACTGTTTGGCCTGCATTCGCATACTCTATAAAAACTCTATTATTTTTTATTTAATTGTTTAAAAAATGTTCTTCTCGGTTTCACTAAAATTTTATTTTATTGAATATTTTTTCAAATTTATTTTGTTCTAATATAGAGGTTGTCATAATCCAACAAAAAGTAAAACGAATTAATTAATTTAAAAAAATTCTAATTGCATCTTTTATAAAAGTGAGCTAAAAAGAAAACAAAATATGATCTTAATGTTTCTTTCTAAAGAACCTGTTTGAGAAAAGCCTATATATATAGAAACAGGATTTAAATATCTAATAATTTCATGTTTTTAGCTCATAAATAATTTTTTAACGCAATTTTTTAACAAAATGTTATCTTTATAAATATATATTTTGTTAAAAAAATTAATTGAAAGTAAATTTTTTCAAGAAAAACTAATTTCTTAAAGTTAAAAAAAATTCATTTATTTGTTAAGTAGGATATAAAGATGAATTTCAGTAATAGGTGTATTTTGGTTCTGTAACTTGGTAACTAGAAGTAAAAAATTCCAAAATAATCATTAAAATTTTTTTTTTACTTTTTTGAAAATTTGATTGATCACTATGTAAGACAACTTGTAATTTGATTTAACCCACATATACAACTTTAGCGTCAAATTTAAAAAAAGCCTTGAAGGCCTAAGATATAATATCTTAGTGACCTGATCATTAACAGTAAACTGAGGCTATTTTCAAAGAAGTTTTTTTTTCTCAATTTTTTTTACGTATTTTAATCTTGAAACTATTTGTTCTAAGAAATATGTTGTTCCTGAGATTGAAAGGTACCTCGGTACAAATACTTTGACTTTTTAAAAGTCTTGATTCATCAAAAACTAGTATGCCCCCCCCCCAGTTTTTGAATTTGAACTTGCCTAAGAAGCAGTTTGTTTGCAACTCAATGACCTTCAGATGCAGCTCATCTGGGCCACGGACCACATCTGCCTCAAATGAATTATGAAACAGTCTCACTTCTTCGGTCTTTGAATTCATATCATAAAACCCGCTTGAGACTATAACTAGAAATTTTTCTGATAAACTCACATGCACATACATTTGGAGCTCAGCTGTTGTTTCAGTACTGATCTTGCACAGTTGAAAGAGTGACAAGTTGTTAGCTTGTAATTACACTGCTGGCCACCGCAAATGTAACACCCTGAAGGAAGCACGCAAATAACATGAAATTTACAACATGCATTAGCGGAAGTGAGATATGCAAATGATTAGAATTTCAGCTCAGACACACATCACGCACGCCTGTGGCGCCACATCAAAGCGCTATTTAAGTCTTGGAGATTTCGACGATTTCAAGTTCGGTAATTGTGTTTTTCTTGTGGTTTTTTTAAAAAACGATCAGTTATGTCTCGTAGAAAACAGCGATCAGCTTTTGATCAAGTATCCGAGTTCGACAGAGGAAGGATAGTGGCCTACCGAGATTGTGGATTATCTTTCAGGGAAATCGGTAGTCGTGCTGGACGAAACCGAACAACTGTAATGCAGATATGTGACCGTTAGATGCAGGAAGGGAAGGACGGACCAGCGTGGTCGATCGCATCCACCTCAGAGCACCACTTCACGTGAGGACAGGCAAATTGTGCGCATGGCAGTGACGGATCGCTCAGTCACATCACGATCCATAGCACAGCACTTTGGGTCTGTAACGCATCATTCAGTGTCTGCGCGTACCATTCGACGCCGTTAAAAATAGAATGGTCTGTTCGTAAGATGTCCATTGCTTGTTCTACCCTCGACGCAGAACCACAGACGTCTCCGCCACCAATGGTGCGTTGAAAGAAGGATGTGGGTGGCAGAATGGAATGAAGTTGCCTTTACTGGCGAGTCACGCATCTGTCTGCAGCACCATGATGTTCGGATTCGATGGAGACACCGTGGAGAGAGGATGCTGAACAGATGCGTTATGCACTGCCGCACTGGTCCGGCACCGGGTATTATGGTATGTGGCGGTATTGGATATCACTCTCGCACTCCTCTAGTATGCATTGCCGGTGACAGAACACCTTTAAAACTCAATTTTCTGTCAAAATATCGATTTTTAGTTTTGGATCAAATATTAAAACTCAATTTTCTTATCTTTCTAAATCTGTAAAAATTTTGTTTCTAGCTTAATTAGAAGCCAAGTTACAGCTTTTTTAATATTACTTAATCATGAATTTCTCTGACCGGAAATGCTTTTCTGCTAACCGGAAGTTGACCGAATTGTTAGTTTACGTTTCTTTTTCATGGTATATGACAAGAAATATGAAAATTAATATACAAATATTTAGTCAGAAATTAAAATAGAATATTTGAGAATAAATATAAATGTATCTGGAAATACATTTTTCCTTTTTTATGTTTAAAATCGGGCAGCAAATTTGTTGTTTAGGGACTTTGTTTACATATATGTTTGATTTTCATACTGAAAGAATAGACAGCGTAGAAAGTTATTTAATAATTTTATTCTGTTTTATTTTTACTTGAAAATGGTTAAAAGTTTTGCTAGAAAGCGTAAGAGACAATTTTATGGAAATAAATGCACACAAATTTCCGAAAATAACAGCAATTCAACACCTGTTCCTGAATGCTCTGCTAGCTCTTCAAAATTAGGAAATGAGAGTGTGTCAACTGCAGAAGAAATGCCTGGTCCTCTGTTTGGTAACATAATCATTGATCTTGAGCTTATTGTGGATGCATTTTCTCAACTTTTCTGCCCAAAATGTTTTTCTGAAAAAGTAGAGCTTTTTGAGGATTCCATGTATAGATTATGCTATCATTTTACACTAAACTGTAAATGCTGTGACTTTTTCTTTGCATTTGCTTCATCAAAAAAAGTTGTAAATGCACCAGTCATAAATACCAGGCTAGTATATGGTATGTGGCAGATAGGCAAGGCTTTTGCTGGTGCATTTAAATTATGCTCAACATTAAATTTGCCTCGACTGACCAAAACTGCTTTCAAAAATCAGGAAGCAAAGCTTTTAAAAGTGGTTCAGGAAGTAGCTGAGGAATCCATGAAAAAAGCTGCTACTGAAACTGTGGAGATAAAACAAAATATTTCATCTGACTTTGTAAAATGTGGCATATCTGTGGATGGCACATGACAGCGTAGAGGCTATACGTCTGTGAATGGCTGTGTTGCTGCAATATCAGTTAATACTGGTAAGGTGTTAGACGTAGAAGTTATGTCTTCCTACTGCCCTAAATGTAAGATACCTCAGACTATGCCAAGAAACTCTGAATATGTGTCGTCAAAAGCCGAGCACATATGTCAAAGTAACTTCACGGGATCTTCGTCAAAAATGGAAATTGTGGGGGCTTCACGAATATTTCTTCGTTCAGAAAAAAACCGCAGACTTCAATACACTCAATATTATGGGGATGGTGACTCAAAAGCTTTCATGAGTGTGAAAGACACTTATGGAATGAACAGTGTGATAAAGTTTGAGTGCATTGGCCATGTAGAAAAGAGAGTGGGCTCGCGTCTAAAAAAGCTGAAAACGAAAACTAAAGGACTGTCTGGTAAAGGCAAATTAACTGATAATTTTATCGACCGACTTCAAAATTACTACGGAATTGCTGTGCGCAGTAATGTTGGTAACTTAAATGCCATGCAACAAATGTGATTGCTGCGTTATATCACTGTGCATCAAGTAATAGAAACCGATGCATGGTCAATGCACAATAGGGGAAGACAGCTGGTGTTATTTTCAGCGGGGGGTGGCAAATGGAACAAAATGTACCACAAAATATGCTGGTTTATCAAATGATGTTTCAAATAAAATTAAACCAGTATATTTAGAACTATGCGACAAACAGATATTAAGTAAGTGCTTACATGGACGCACGCAAAATGCAAATGAGTATTTTAACGGAATAGTTTGGCAAAGAGTACCGAAATAAGTATTTGTTTCGCTCAAAACAATTAAATTTGGATCGTATGATGCTGTTATACATTTCAATGAGGGATTAAATAGGTGCCTCAAAGTTTTTAATAAGATGAATATTGAAAATCCCCCCTGGGGTGTTTACCCTACGGAGATATAAACATTTAGATAAATGCAGAATCCATGAACCGATTCATAACGCAGACCCCAAAACAAAGAAACATAGGAAAATTTTAAGAGACCTTAAAAAGAAAAAAATATTGTTTTAGAAGTTAAAGATGGAGAGAATTATAAATCTGGTGCATTTTAATAAGAAAGTAAGTGTTTTTCTTGTAGTCACATTAGTTTAATGTTATTTTTGTCGTTTTCTCAAAATGAGTTTTTTTACATTTTTTCTTACCGCAAAACTCAATATTTCAAAAAGTTATGTTTGGACGAAATAAAAATTATATATATATGTTTTTCAAATACTAATACAGGTAATAGACCTCTCTTAAGATTTTATGTTGAGTAGAAATTTTTTTATACAGCAATAAAGTGAAAATTACAATAGCTTTTAAAGAAAATTTCAACGTTCAGAAGCTCGAAACACAATAGCTTCTCACGTAATGGTTATATTACCAAAATAAGTGTATATTCCCTAGATAAGGTTGTATGTTATATTATTCAATTTACAAAATGTCAATATATTTATTTTATTTTCAGTTATCATGTTTTGCGTAAAGTCTTATTTTTGCTTATTTTTTCATAAAATACCAATTTCACAGAAAAAATGTGCACTAACAAGATTATACTTGGGTGTTTTTCTGATTTTGAAGACCCATAAGTTCATAAAATATGTATTAACAGGCAAAATTCAGGTTAATTCAAAAACTTTTCTTCGACGGTGTTTTCTGTTACCTTAAACAGCCAGTGCTACATCTCCGAGGTGTTGGAGCCAGTTGTCCTTCCTTACCCTCAGGGCTTGGCCACAGCCATATTTCAACAGGATAATGCACGACCACACGCGGCACGCATTGTCCAAAGGTTCTTCGTCAATCACCAGATTGAATTGCTCTCCTGGCTGGTTCCTCTCCGGATCTTTCACCGATAGAAAACATGTGGTCAATGGTTGCTCAACGATTGACCCAGATTACACCCCCAGCTGCCACACCAGATCAACTTTGGCAACGTGTGGAAGCTGCTTTGTCTGATGTACCCCAAGAAAACATCCAAAGTCTCTTTGAATCAATGCCGAGGCGTGTGGCAGCGGTGATCTCCAACAATGGCGGCTACTCTGGCTACTGATTCTGGCAGGAACCACACTTCACAGAAGTCTATAAAAATTTAATCATTTGATACTTGGTGAACATGTTATCTACAAAATAAACTTTGTTGTGCTATATCTTGTATTTATTGGTGTTGCATTTACTGTGGCCAGCAGTGTATTTCAAAAACAGGATAAATCTAGATATAAAGACCTTTAGTTGCATGCATAGTACAAAAACATGATTTCTCTCTCCTTGTGGTCGTAGGTTCAGAAAATTTAAATGGCTAGTTATGTCAGTAGCAAAAAGGCAAATTTCTGAACCTACTTTTCATCAAACTATAATGATTGGCCTTTATGTTCGAGGAAGTCACTTTGTGACGGATCTATACGGTCTTTTGATTAACCTCCTCTATTTTTCCTAAAATAATTATTTATTTCAACCAATCTTCACCGAGAGCCAGGCGTGATTTATGCAAATAAGATATACTATATAAGTTCAGGTTTCGCGAGTTAAAAATTTTAAGTAAAGTGAAGAGATAGAAGAGTGAAGTTAAGTGAAGTAAAGATCGGTAGGCCAGCACGCAGTTGTTGACATTCGTAGATAGCGGTTACGTCTGGAGCTACGTGGGGAGAATTTGATTGAAGCTTGTAAAATTCCGTGTTACAGAGTGTGGATCCTTCAACATTCTCCTAACCAGTCAGCAAGGCAGAAATCCTCACGACGGAACAGCCGATGTAAAAGATAAGGTCAGTGATTTAATTTAAGATATTGCAAATATTCGTACTTGGCGTAGCTGTAATTGTGCGTGTTTAAGCTTTCATAGATTCAGTTGCTATTCTGTTATCCCGCTAGTAGTAATTACCCTTTTCGTACTCCACTTTATTTTGTTTCTCTTAAATTTGAATTGTGTGTTTCTACCATTTTGTGTAAATAAGAATCAATAAATCTATTGTTTTGCAATTATGTCTTTCGATTATTTAAGTCCGCCTACACATCCAGTAATATTTACTGATAGACGGGGAGATGGTAGTGTAAGGGCATTAAGTCACGACAACTTTTTTACTTTCTTAATTCAAATACTCTGTGCTCAAAACTTTCTCACTATCTAGGCATCTTACTGATGTGCAGTATGATAAATCTTGCGATCCATTGCATGTGTCTTTCAATAAGTCCCTGAAATGCTTATGGTCAATCCCAAGAGACCTTCACCATCTTCACCACATGATTAAATTCACTATCTTCACCCGAAGAATAAGCACATTGGTAATATCCACACATGTTAACATATTTAACATACAAAAATCTCTCTAGGGAATGCAGTGCAGGTACATTTGCTGTGAATTATTTTCTCATTAGCCATCTTCTTTACTTGTCCATTCAAATATTTCTTTAAAAAACTCATGAAATTTCCTCCATCAACAATTAGCCAACTCAGGTTATATCAGTCCAAGTTATAATCACACATTAAATGTTTTTTTTAAACTCCTTGAATGCATCTTTTCCAATAACAGTGCCATAAAAGCTGTGGAGAGAATACAGTTCTTGTGTTCTGTTCATATTTTAATCCACATCACCAATAAACACATGCAGTTGAATAAGAAGAATGTTGTCCAGCACTTCTTCTATTACAATTTTAAAAAAATGTCTTGGGTTTCTTACCATTTGAGTTACACTCATGTCCATAAATTAAGGATAATTCAGAATCACACAAAAATTGAACTCCAAAAAAAATTTCACCTGTAAAATTATCACACACATCTTGAAGAAGAATATGCAAATTACAGGAAACCACCAGATGGCGCGGATAGTACGTCATAATGACGAGAGTGTAAGAGAGGAGTATATAAGGAATGGTGGCAAAGAAGTAAAAGTGCTCACAAAAGCATTATAAGTCTTACAGTACAATAACAGCATAGTTATGGCACAAAGGAAGCATTTGGATGAATTTTTACGTTGTAGAATTATCGGACCACTGGAATGTGGACGTACTCAGATGGAAGTATCCGAGGAACTTGGAATCGCCGAAAGTGTCATCTCCAGGCTTTGGCAAAGATACCAAGAGAGTGAGTAGATGTTACAGTACAGATCACCCACGAGTTACAACGCCGAATGAGGACAGGTATTTGGCAGTTACTGCCAAAAGAAACAGACGGAACACAGCATCAGACCTATCTCGTCAGCTCTCTTTAGCAAATGGTACGACAGTTTCAAGGCAGACAGTGTACAGACGCTTAGGGCACATTGGTCTATATGCTCGTAGGCCTGTCACATGTTTTCCCCTTACCGCAACTCACTGTTGCCTGCGATTAAACTGGAGTAGAGGGCATGCATTGTGGACACCGCAACAGTGGTCTTGTGTGATGTTTTCCGACGAGTCCAGGTTTAGTTTGCAGTCTGATTCTTGCCGGACTTTCATATGGTGATCGCCAGGTACCCGTTACCACCAAGAGAACATCATTGAACGACACCATTACGGTGATGCATGATGGCTCGTTTGGGGAGGAATTATTCTTGGTTCCAGAACTGACTGTATGTTTACAGTGTAACGATGACAGGCCACATCTAACGGGATGTCATTCTGGAACAACATGTACGTTTGTTTCGGGGTGCCATGGGTGCTGAATTTCTGTTTATGGATGACAACGCCCGTCCTCACCGTGCAAACATTGTAGACGAATGCCTTCAATCAGAGAATATCACCCGTATGGATTGGCCAGCATACTCACCGGACTTGAATCCAATAGAGCATGTGTGGGATATGCTTGGCCGACGAATTGCAGCCCGTCAACCCCCTCCCACCTGTCTACCGGAACTTTGGAGGGCATTTCTTGATGAGTGGTGTAATATTCCCCTAGAACAGATTGATAATTTGATACTCAGCATGTGTAGGCGTTGTAAGACCTGTATTGCATCGTCCGGGAGACAAGATCCGTATTAGCCATCATACTAACCATGTTATACTGTTTTTTGTAAATAGGTTATTTTTTGACATTTGCTCCAGGGAGTATAAATCGCAATTTTTATTAATTATGTCAAACATATAGCATCGTTTTTGCTCTTTACCTTTTGTTTAATAAATAGACTTTACAAATAAGTCAAATTTGTTTTGCTTCTGTCTCTCTCTTTGCCTGAATTTCATTATCCTTTATTTATGGACATGAGTGTAAATTGTTTTTACCCATATCCAGAACACAGTTGTCAATGTAACCTGTACCCAAAGCTACATTTTAAAATTGTTTCGACTTTTCAGGGTAGGTCTCCTCTGGTTCCTTCAATATATTTTCAACCACTACGTCATCATCTGTAAGAGGGATTTCCCTTTTGGTCAGTACGTAATGAACTTTATATCTGTCAATAGTTAAGGATTAATTTTCATTTGAGCATTTACTGCATAATGACTTCTGACAAATAAGCACATTTCGTAATTTAGAAATATTTTCAGCGTGGACTTCCCCCTCTAACTGTGCATTATTTTATTGACTAGGCCTGCTTGTATCCTTTCATTGTAGCCTCAATTTCGTTGCAAGTCACATATAATGGTTTCTCACCGAATTAGATGTAGAAGTGTTTTAAATTTTATTCATAAAATTGATGAAACTCATTGTCTGTTTTTTGTTCCCTTTCTCGGTCATCGTAGGATGCCAAAATAAATTGATTTTGACTTCAACATGAATAACAATAAAACATAAAAATATCTTCGCGCAATATCAGACAAAAACCTGATTATGTCAACTATTTTCATCATCATAAATATAGCTGCGAATATAATCCGAAATAATTTTTAAAATTCTAAGATTTTTTAAGCTAAACCTATTTGAATACACTCTGCAAATTTATCCACTTGTGCTGGAAAAAAATGCTGATTTTAATGCTTCCTTTTCAGAATATTCAGAAATTTTTTGCTGAACTAACAGACATTCCCAATACTTAATACACAATAGTAAGTAATTAGGCATAGAAAATGATCACCAAATCAAATAAAGTGCAACATGTTTCCCAATTATTTTAATTCTGCAAAAAAATAACATTCACATAAATGACTGTTGATCTTTGTAGGATGCATGTAAATTTCCGTAATTTTTCCCTTGGGGAAAAAAAACCTTCAACACGGGTCCGAGGAGAAGGGATCGCAGGCAGACCGTAGTTCGGAGACCCTGTGATTTAGATGGCAATAATGTACCGTAATACCACACTTTTAAAGAAGTCAGGAGGCTATGATGGCTAAGGTCTAGTGTCCCCATATCAGTATATGTGACCTTGAGCTCTAAGGTGCATGAGCAGATGTTCCTGTCAGGTGGTCAGTCTCACGTAAATCCCCCAGTGTTAAGTTCCCTAGCAAGTTTGGTGCTCATTTATCGACCCATTGAAGTAATAAAAGGCTGAGTCGCCCTTGCCTAGAACGTGGTTTGAACCTCGGACCTGTAGTGTGGTAGCGTGTAGCAATACCACTCAGCAACTGGGTTTCCATATCAGTTGTATAATACGTAAATATTGATCTTTAAAATAG
Source organism: Trichonephila clavata (assembly GCA_019973975.1). Lineage (NCBI taxonomy): Eukaryota > Metazoa > Arthropoda > Arachnida > Araneae > Nephilidae > Trichonephila > Trichonephila clavata. The sequence goes on along the minus strand of BMAO01039124.1, from coordinate 88,374 downwards.
TAGAAAAATCGATGTTTCAAATAATTCACTAAATATATAATCCATATACACAAGTAATCTAATACAGTGCCGATTTCTTCGAAAGTAGTTTAAGTTTTATTTAAAATTAGAGAAGTAGGCAGAAATAACTAATCAAATACCTTCAGATTTAAAAAATGACGAGTTAAAGTTATATTTACTTTCTCGCTATCCTATAAAATCAAAATATTGTACAACATTGATTCGATTCACTATCTTTCTACCCAAACTCTGATCTATATAATTTTTTACATTTCAATGAGAATTTAATTAACCTGTTTAAGTGGAAATAATGCATTTCAAACGTATTTCAATATTTTGTAGGCACAGTATGGCAATTGATCATGAGCGTAATCAATTACTCTAATTTTGATGTATTGTTTCTATCAAAATACATGTTATGGGTTCACTTTCACTGCATGATAATGCATGGATACAAACGTAAGAAAACACAATGCCTTTCAAATGACCTTTTTATCTTGGACACTAAATGAATCACATTATACAGTTTCAGACTTCTTAATTAATTAACGGTTTTCTGTTTCCTAAATGATGTCTTAACTTCCTTTTTCAGATGATACTGATGCCTTTCATGATAGCTTATCTCGTACACTTAGAGCTTTATTTAAGCTTTTAGAACGCGCTGTTTAGATGACAAAGTACTAAAAAGTAATGTGATATCCGTGTTCGTAAAATTTTATCTACCTCATGAGTGATAAAGAGTTTTATAGCTGAAAACACGTCAATTATGAAACATAATTGCTCCGAGTGGCCTGCCATTCCTTTCACATGGAATACAAGAATTGTGAATTCAGAAAAATGTTTATTTTTACGGACTTGTTTCAAAACATTATCTAGTTTATAGAAGGTTTATAAAATCAAATTGGATGTAGACAAGGGAATAAGATATTGCTCTCTGTAAAAGTTCATAAGTTGTAATTACATTATAATGACTACGTTTAACTTCTTAATGAGTATTAAAAAAATTCACCATTACATAAAATTGCTTCGTATCGTCTTAAATTATGAGGGAAGGAACAAAATATTTTTTTAAAGAAAATCTTTACTACTTTTGTTTAGTGATGTTTAGTTTTTATTAATATTTGTTCAATGCTTTCTTATGAATAATAATTATACTCCTTGTGGCCCTTGCGTATCGTATATCCCCTATTGGATACATCAGTTCTTCGCAAAATTTGAACATTTGCGACACAATGTTCAATCATAATTTTCATTGCACCCACCTTCCTACAATAAAAAATGTATTTTATGCACTTGTAATGCACTTTGATAATCAACTTTAATTATAATCCTTACAAACTATCAAAACAAGTTTTAAATTTTCACATATTTTTGTATATTACAAATCCACACACACATTATAGTCACTAGTAATTATTAAATTTATTCTCCGTGTGACATTGATAAATTAATTATCTAATACATTATACAATACTGATACATTTTTAAGCACTTTACAATGCAACTTTAATTATAAGCTGTACAAATTATCAAAACAAGTTTTAAATTTGGTATATAATTTTGTATATGACAAACCCATTAGAGAGTCACTAGTAATTATTAAATTTGTTCTTCATTTGAAACTGATGAATTAATTATCAAATACATTATGAAGTACTTTTTAAGTATATTATAACTTAAATGTGTGTTTTATTTCTTTTTTTTTTGTCTAAATGTATTTTAATTCGATTCCTTTCAATAAATTAATAACTTTTTTAAAATAATATATTATTTTCGACTTTTCGTTATGCTTGCACACCCACATAGGGTTATCATGCCCCCACAATTTGAACAAACGCCAGGGTACTTGCCACTTATCGGGTGAAATCTCATTGTAACCTCATGTGGATGTATGACTTATTTAGATGTATAACCAGTGTAACTAGCATAGAGCAAACGTTATAAGGTAGATTATCTTTTATTGGGATTGTATGGAATTACAAAAGTTTGGCTGCAAAATGTCTAGGTTATAAAAATTTTAAAAAATGGGAATACTAAAATTAAAATTACTAATATTTGTGAAGTTTCTGAAATGTTTCTTGAGACAACAAACTTTTCCAGATGCGTTACATTAGTGTATTGTGTCATTTTTGTTTCATCTCCTTCACCACAAGTAGATAAATCTGTATCAGAGCCACTCTCGAATTAATTTGTTTTCCGGCAAACTTTCTCATTTAGTATATTTTTCATTGAAATCCAAGACAAGCATCACTTTAGCAAACCGTAAGGTAAATATACTCTTAAAGTTTGTGCCTCGCCATAACAACAGTATTTTTATCATTTAATTATATAGTGAAAATTACATCGTTTACAGTTGAAACGGAATTTTGTGTGTGTGTGTGTTTGTGAATTCAGCAAAATATCATGGAAACCACCATTTTGAAAAGGAAACTGGTTTATGCCACCGTTACAGGACCGTCACTGACAACTTCATTCTCCAATTGGATGGCGCACCACCGCGTTGGTCAACCAACGTCTGATAAACATCTATCTCCCTCACCCATGGATTAGAAGAATCGTGGTCTACAGCATAGCACTTATCTAATGACCCTCTAGAAGTCCTGACTTTACGCATTGCGTTTTCTTCCTGTGGGAGTATGTAAAGAATAAGGCATTCGTCCCATTCTTTCCTGTTGGTTAAGTGAAGTTGGTCAGCGTATCACAGCCACTCTCGATGAACTTGATTCAAAAACCTTAACAGACTTTTAAACCAAAATGGATTATTAGCTCAGTGTGTGTCGTGTAACTAAGGGTTTGAACAGAAAATGTATAACTGTTTTTAACAAAATAAAGTCATACAATTCTGTTACAAGTAACATATGACATTTTAAATTATTTTTGATTTATAGAGCATTGAAACTGTATACTTCTTTAGGAATCACCCTATATATTAAGTCGCATTATTGAGTATATAAAAATAAGTTTAATAGTATAGCTCCAAGTTTTTAATATAATATGTTCTTTGACACATATTTTGGTTCTACCTTTGCAGCTTATATTATTCACATAGTATTTCATACAGCAAAATGTTTTGTAACTTGTCCTGTATGTAAAATATGCTTTCAATATTATGCAGATTCTGAATAACAGGCAGAATTTTGGTATTTTAATTCTTTCAATTAAAATTATAAAGTATTGTATGATTTAAAATATTCCTTTCATAAAATAATATCATTCATGGTGATACTTATTTTAAGATGAATTTGGAAAGTTGTTACACATAAGCAGTGATATAAGTTATTTAAACTATTTTCTGAGTAATAAAAGAGTAATTGGTTTTTAAGATTCATTTTTGATAAGTAGTTCTTAAAAAAGTTGTGCTATTCTAAATTTTAAATTTTTTTATGAAGGAAAAAATTAGTAACAAAATTTCTGTATTACCCAAATATATCATATATTGTAATACGAGGGCTGTTCAAAAGTATCGAGACTGAATTTATTATGCAAAAACATACATACATAAACACGTTTTGAGTCAATCTCCTTCGAAATATGCTCCATTGGCAGTAACACACTTGGCCCAACGATGTTTCCAGTCCTCGAAACATTTCTGGAATTCAGACTTTGGGATGGCCTGAAGCTGCTGTGTCGAATTCTGTTTTATGGTTTCAATGTCCTGAAACCGGTGTCCTTTTAAGGTGTTCTTGATCTTGGGAAAGAGGAAAAATCAGCACCACTGCCTTCACTTGTGCAATCTTGTCCTCATTGCGAGAGGTGGATGGGCGTCCAGAATGGGGATCACTGTTCACTGATTGACGACCCTCCTTGAATCGCCGGAACCACTCGAAAACCCGAGCACGACTCATTGCCTCATCTCCAAATGTTGTTTTCATCATCTCGTAGGTTTTGGTGCCCATTTTACGGAGCTTAAAGCAAAACTTGATACAGATTCGCTAATCCGTGTTTTCACACATTTTCTTTTTTCGACGAACGCACGCAAACACTCCACGTGAAAGAAGTCAGTGTGACTGAACGGCGCGCTGTACAGACCTGCCGAATTTTGTGAGACAAGGTGAAATATGCGCGTGCATGATGCGCACAGTCCTCCGCTGGGGGTTTTCTCGAATAAATAGAATAAATTCAGTATCGATACTTTCTGAACAGCCTCGTATATCAAATATATATATATATCAAATATATCATATCAATTTGTCATATATATCTATTTGAAAATTCAGTTCTAAGAGCGCGAGTAAAAGAATAAATATAAATATAAATAATCAAACCCTAATATTGTTCCATTAAAAAACTCATTTTTTGAACCTGAAATAACAGCATAAACTTCTCCTGGATCATTTTGCATGTATTTTCCGAACAACATTATTGATTGATTTTCAATTTGAATTTATTAATTTTAAGATAATATTTTTTTCTAGCTATATTTTATTTATTTCTCATATTTGAAATGCATTTATGCGTCAGAAAAAATATCCTTTTCCCTTTCATTCGTATAATTTGTTCGTATTAATAATTATTCATAAAATTTATAACACTGCATAATTTTCTCCAATATTACTATTAAAATTTTGTAAGTTTACTTGCGGCAATTGCTGCCACCTATATAGTGCCGCACTAAAAAAAAAGTGATGCCAGCTCCTGGGGAATGGACTACGTTTGCAAAGATAAAAAATACCAATATGCAGCCCCATTAGAAAACAAAAATTGTAAGTAAAAACGTACAAACTTCTTTACCGATTTTTATATTTCAACATATTACGATAACATTGTAAACACGCCTTGAATTTTTTCCAATCAAATTTTCTTATGAGTTTATAATGTGCTAACTATATCCTCTCTGTGTTTCTACGTTAAGAAACACAGTGCGATTCAATTGGAAAAAAATCGGTCAAAAAATTAAACCTAATTTTCTTAGCCTTATTTAATTTTTGTATATTTTTCTACTAACGCAGAACATTTGAATGCTCTAAGTTTAAAAAATGCAGAATTGTGATAACTTTTACGTTCTTTTTTATTCATATCCCAATGGCAAATTAAAACTTTAAGCGAACTTATTTCTAAAAGATAAAACTTGTCTTCATTTAAAATGCTAAAGGTTTTTTTTTTGTTATGCATAATACTTGGAATTATTTTTTTCTTGTTTCTATTAGTACATTGAATAAAAGTTACTATGCATTTTTCAATCAAGGCAAAACTTTTTTCTTAAAGAAATAATTGATTTTAGAATTTACACATTCTTTTAAAGAATTTTCAATAAGCATTCATAAAAATAAGTATTGTATGAATAACAATCATATTATCGTAAAACTCTTACCAACTTGATTTACACATAGTTTGCCAGACTTGTAAATGGAATTTTATATATGAACGTAAATTTTTGTAGGAGGAGCAGCATTTTAAAATCACTTTATAAGTTTCGAGTTTTTCTTTTAAAAAATTAAATGGTTAGCTTTTTATGATATTTTGAGAACAAAATCTGTTTTACATCATACATACACATAGGAGGCAACCAAAAAATTTTGAAAATCATTAAATTAAAATTTTTTATGTAAATCTTACCATGTCCCTTTAAGGGAACCAGGACATGGTCGGAAGTGTAAAATGCCAAAATTGAGACCCTTTGTTTATGAGACATATATCTTTTTAAATTTTCAATAGAGCTTAGATATTTTACGTTCTTAATAAAGATAATTTAATTATTCCGTAGAACTACAAAAATAACTTTTTACTTCAAAAGTTTTTTTTCCCGACTTAATTTAAGTAATACATAATTTTTGAGAACTCATAATACATACTTATGTTTAGGTACCACTTTTTAAAAAAGTATCTTTTTTTATGCAAAATATTTTTTTACACATTTATAAAAAGCAATACACAAAAGACAGTGAACCTATTTTTTTAGTGAACATTTAGTATAGTGTCTTTAAGAAAATTATAAAACTTTTTTTTTTAAATTTAAAAAATTTCTATTTTTCCACATAAAACCATTTTTAAAAATTTAGGCACTATTTTAATAGGAAAAAAATTATATTCTCTATATGCATAGGCATCTTGTATAGAATTATAAAAAATCTGGAATCTTATAGTGCAATAGTTCTTTTTTAAAATGTACCTAAATGCAAAAAAAATATGCTTTTGAGAGAAAGTGAAGAAACTAAGGGTCAAAAGGGGCCAACGTCATTTAGTTACAATTTTATTTTACATATTTTAAGACTATTTTATCAACAAACAAATAAGTATTATACATTTTAGGTTCAACAAACATATAAGTATTATACATTTTAGGTTCAGAAAAATATGCACTATTTTTTAGAACTAAAATTGAAAAATAGATTTTTTGAAAGTATATGATGCCCTTGTTCTCTTAAAATAAATTAGTGAATCAATGTTTAGGAAGCGAATTCCACACATTTATACATAAATATATTCTATAAAAGAAAATAAAAGTTTATAAATGCCATCATAGCAAAGCATAACAGTAAACACTTGCATCTAAACAAAATTGAGTAATAAGAACGGACGGTTGTAGAGATAGGAATAAGAGAGGTCGCAGTTTGCACGCACCTTTGTTAGGAAATGAAAAATAGATGACGGATAGTTACAAGATGTCTAGCACCTGCTGACCATCACGCAAACGAGCGATGCTTGGAATTAATTTCGACCATCACTTCTGTGCGCTTTTAGAGTCAAAGTGGTGTGAGAATTCCCTTCTTTTCTCTATTTGAGGAATCATTAAATTCTTCTTAGGTAAGTACTTCGAGTACTCTCACTTACGAGTTTCGAACGATCCCAGGTATGAAAGTTTGCAAACTGCAGGGAATTTAGGTTTTCGTAAAATTTGTTAAGCTGCGGTAATCCTTTTCTAATCTCGATGGGGGATGCGCATTGGTGTATTTTTGATTAAATTTTGATTACACTCACGATCTCTCGTAGTGATAACTTTACATAAGTTAAAGCTGTTTTAAGAAATAAATCAGTTTAACATAATTTATTTAAAGCAGTGAGATGTATAAGATGGTAATGGATAGAATTAAGGAATTGAAACGCATAAGAGTGTTGTTATGTATAAAAAAATGTAAACTATTTTAATATATAAAATAATGCCATACCGATACTTCTAAGTATCTGAGTTTTAATGTGAGTAAAAAAAAATGATTGTTTTCCCTTTTTTTAAAAATTTAATTTAGTTTTAATCAGTAAAACTTTGTATGCGTGTCATGAACACATATTATATGCATTATGTAAAAATACCACCCTATGGCAACTTTTAGAACAACCGTTTCTGAATGCAAAATAATTAAAAATTATTATTATGTTTAATTACCTAATGCCAAATTGTTAACACTCAGCGTACAGCATTTAGAGGTTAGTAAATCGTATACTATCAAACGCATCCTGAAATAAAATTTTAAATATGTGTCACGTATATCAGGCGGTCCATAGTTAGGTTAAAAATAGTTTGAAACTTCGCAAACAGATGACACTCTGACAAAGTAGAAATAAATATAATAGTTCAAATAATATATATATATATATACATTGTACATGCCAAGAACGTTCTGAAAGCTTTCCACCACGTTGTAAAAATCACATGCGACATGTCCTTAAGAATGCGTGAGGATGTTGGAAGAGTTTTAATTCCAATTCACTGGCTACACGTTTGTGATCTTAACTTAAATCTTTGAGGAATTCGATAACCAGAAGTTACAAATTCATGTTTGGTGACTTTCCTGGCCAAATAAACTGGAAAAGTACTCGAGAGGCTCTGTCCATCAGGAAATAAGTTTGATTGACATTGTTCACATGTGCTGCCGCATGACCAGTTATTCCGTCTAGCTCGCAGACTGTGTAGGTGAAGTAGCATCTTATCTTAAGTAGCCTGACATTGGGATTACGTGGCTTCAGGAGATTGAGGATGCATTCATTTGTGATAGTACACCCAACAAACTTGTTCATTATGGTTTCCATGAAGAAGTAAGGCTTTAAATGAAACTTAACATGAGTACATAACATACGGGAAATGTAGGGACTGATGTGCACGTCATGAAGATTAGTGAAACCCTTTATTGTGCAGATTTGTATCTTCACAGCCAGCACTATCTAAATTATAAAAAGCTTCATCTTCTTTAAGATATGCAATCAACAAAACTTCTACATTTCGATCCTCGTAAGAGTAAACAAGGAAAAACCAAGACTGGTTGAGGGTTTTTCAGTTTCAATGTAGCGCAACATGTAGAGCGTAAATGAGTAACAAGAAAAATAGAGGAAATTACTAAGCACACTTGACCATGGAAATGCACAACGTACTTACTACACTCATGTCCATAAATTAAGGATAATTCAGAATCACACAGAAATTGAACTCTAAAATAAAAATTTCACCTGTAGAATTATCACACTCATCTTGAAGAAGAATATGCAAATTACAGTAAACCACCAGATGGCGCGGATAGTACGTCACAATGACTAGATTCTAAGAGAGGGGTATATAAGGAATGGTGGCAAAGAAGTAAAATTGTTCACACGCGCTTTAAAAGCCTTTCAGTGAAATAACCGCATAGTTATGGCACAAATGAAGGATATGGATGATTTTTTACGTTTCAAAAATATCGGACGACTGGAATGTGGACGTTCCCAGTTGGAAGTATCCGAGGAACTTGGAATCGCCCAGAGTGTCATCTCCAGGCTTTGGCAACGATTCCAAGATGATGGTAATGTGAGTAGATGTTATAGCACAGGTCAACCCGAGTTACAACGCCGAATGAAAACTGGTATTTGGCAGTTACTGCTAAAAAAAATAGACGGAGCACAGCATCAGACCTATCTCGTCAGCTCTCTTCAGCTATCGGTACGACAGTTTCAAGGAAGACCATATACAGACGCTTAGGGCACATTGGTCTATATGATCGTAGGCCTGTCATATCTGTTCCCCTTACCGCAACTCACTGTCGCCTGCGATTAAACTGGAGTAGAGAGCATTCATTGTGGACACCACAACAGTGGTCTTGTGTGATGTTTTTCGACGAGTGCAGGTTTAGTTTGCTGCCTGATTTTCACCGAACATTCATATGGAGAGCGCCAGGTACCCGTTACCACCAAGAGAACACCATTAAACGACACCGTTACGGTGGTGCAGGATGGCTTGTTTGGGGAGAAATTATTCTTGGTTCCAGAACTGACTGTATGTTCAGAGTGTAACGATGACAGGCCACATCTATCGGGATATCATTCTGGAACAACATGTACGTTTGTTTCGGGGCACCATGGGTGCTGAATTTCTGTTTATGGATGACAACGCCCGTCCTCACCGTGCAAACATTGTAGACGAATGCCTTCAATCGGAGGATACCACCCTTATGGATTGGCCAGCATACTCACTGGACTTGAATCCAATCGATCATGTGTGGGATATGCTTGGCCGACGAATTGCAGCCCGTCAACCCCCTCCCACCTCTCTACCGGAACTTCGGAGGGCATTGCTTGATGAGTGGTATAATTTTCCCCAAGATTAGATTGATAATTTGATACTCAGCATGCGTAGGCGTTGTAAGGCCTGTAGTGCATCGTCCGGGAGACCTTCTCCGTATTAACCATCATACTAACCATGTTATACTGTTTTTTGTAAATAGGTTCTTTTTTAAAATTTGCTCCAGAGAGGAAAAATCGCAATTTTTATTAATTATGTCAAACATATAGCATCTTTTTTGCTCTTTACCTTTTGTTTAATAAATAGACTTTACAAATAAGTCAAATTTGTTTTGCTTCTGTCTCTTTCTTTGCCTGAACTTCATTATCCTTAATTAGGGACATGAGTGTATAAAACGGGCACTTGAGAAGAAATTCAAAAGTTTGCAGATCCTTCTGTGTTTGCATTTGCAACTTCCTCCACCATCAAAGGCAAAGTTGTGTGCATGCATTTTCTTTTTCTTGTAGCAACATCCAGAAATCTGCGTTAAATCCTTTTGCGGACATGTGTCTTATCCTAGTTTTTTTTCCTCCACCAACAAACACAGAATGCTGCTGATTTACTCTGTGCTCTTTCTTGATTAGAAGCATGTCCAGTGTATACGAATTATTTGTTCTAACTGTATGTAACACACACATGTAGCAAATATCCTTAATGTAAAAGGGCTATTTATTGATAAAATTTTAAACTACTTTTTCCGACTTAAACTTACTTCGAATGATTTAATTAATACAAGCGATTTTTTTTGGATACATTCAGTAGATCTGCATTTACCAATGTCTGAGTGTCATCAATTTAACTTTACCCACTCTGTAAGAGAATACGTGTTGAATTCAGTTGAAAAGATATATACACTTGTAACATAACTATTTTCTATGGTATGGTTCTTTTTTACAGGTATAACTACCGGAAAGAAATGAATCTGACTACATAGAATAAAACAATTTTCTATCATATACCTGAGAATTTTTTTAATCAGTTTGACTTTAACAAGGAGCATTTATGGAAAACAATTCATGATTTTAAGAAGAGGGTAGTTGATATCTCTTTCAATGAGTATTTAATATTAAGAGTATTATGTTGATTACAGTACCGTAGGCACATATTAAAATGATTAAACCACTACAGAATTAAATTTCATGTTATAAAAAATATTTCGCATTCTACGAAAAAATTGAGAAACTTTATAGCAAACGATTAAAAGTTAATTTTAGATGATTGAATTTGAAAAATGTTCCGCCACCCAAACAAAAAGATCATGCAAATATTACAAGGTATTCTTGAAAAGTAATTCAGAATATTTGAGAATAAAATAATAAAGGGTAGCAACAAATTATTGATGACAACAAATACACGTCGAAAATACAAATAAAAATACGTTATTTACGGCACGTAATAACGTTACGTGGAAAATACGTTATTTACAGTAGTAAATATACGTACACATAATTACAAATATCTACTTTTTAAATGACTTTTATGTATATTTTCTGTTACAACACATTATTTATGTGTTCATTTGGTCCTCATTTGTTAGTATCACTTCCAAAAGTACACGACACTCTATATGAAATAAATAGAACTTCAAATAATATTGTGTCCATTATTTATGCCAAAGTTTAAAGTGTCCGAGAGAAATATATATAAACGTCCGGAATCCACTTGATCTGTGCACTGAAATAAATCTTGCTTAATACCCGTTTCAGTAGTTTATTCTACTCAAAACTTTGTAGTTATCGTAAAATGTTGAGTTTATCATTAAAATATTCAATAAATTATATTGAAATATTGTATATCACAGTATTTTCTGTAACTTGTAATCAACCTTAAATAATTAAATAGATTTTTCAATAAGAATAGATTAATATAGATACTTTATATAGTTTTAACACACACACACACACACACACACATATATATATATATATATAATTTAAGCTGAATTTTGTGAAAATTTTAAATTTTTACATAAAACTTGGAAATTAAAAAAGTATTTGAAATATAAATATTAATTATATAGTTATACGTTATACCTTGTAAAATACTATATGTGTAAATATATATATAAGTGTAAAATATACGTACATATGTATATTTACTTTACAGGATCCATACAAAGTAATTCTTACATGAGATAATTTTACAGAATGTACACATTTTATTACTTTAATATTCAAAAATAATGAGAATAAAAACTAGGACTTTTTATGTTACCCAAATTTATATTTGATACATACACATTCAATTTGATCTTCCAAGTTATTACAAATACAAATCCAAAACGAATTAAAAATTTTCAACATTTACACAAATTTACAAATATAAGAAAAATAAATAACTCATACATGAATCAATTTCCTGGAAGTGATAGCGTTAAATTGGAATTAAAATTTGGTTTTGATACATATACATAAAAATAAAATTTATTTCACCTACAAAATTCGCGGCACACACAATATTGACTTTTAAATAGTATTAAAAATTCATATAGTTAGAATATAATTATGAACAAACACAATTTTATCTGTTAAGATATTTATTTTAAAAAGCAATTAAAGTTATGTTCAACATATATGATCATCAATTTTTAAAGCACTTATGTATACAAATAAATGTAAAACTGAGAAAATTTAATTAAGATATAGCAACATATTTTTCAAATACCATCAATAAATGAATTTATTCACAAATTCTGTATATTTCTCATTCAATATAAAATAACCATTATGTCATTTTAATTTTTAAGTTAATTTCATTTTGAACTTTTTCATGATTGATAATTCAATGACTTTAATATCAATGTAGTACAAATAAATTAATATAAAAAATGTTTCTAGTAAATCAACAGATTTCCTTTATCATTTCCTTATTTTTCAAAAAGATGTTCTTAGAAGTTATATCATGCTGAATGATTTAATGTGGACAGCCACTATAGTCCTACACGAAATATATCGTTTCAAGGCTTACTTATGATAAGCAATGCAATGCATTTACATTTAATTTACTATTATTACAATTGCAATAATAAAAACGTATAGTAAAATTTTCTACATTCAATTTTTTCCCGTTTGACAGATTACCTGATTTCTTTTCTCTGCATTATTAAACTTATTCATTATATATTTACAGAAGGTAATGCAAGTAAAAAAAAAAAAAAAAGATAACTTAAAAGGTTGTTAATCTTTTTTCTTTGACTTAAACCATTTTTCCAAATAGTTTTCATTTTACTACAGTGGTTTATCAAATGAGACACGATAGTCACTGGTTAGAGTGCAAACTCAGAGTTTTTTCCTCTTATTTTTTCCAGATGTAGAAACAACACACGCATACTTTTTCTGACTAGAGACACGTGACTTTCATTCCTGGGGTACTCCTCAGGGGGTATGAGGACATAGTTCTTGACTGCTCAGAGTTGCCGGAAATTAAACCTCGCGTGCAACTGACTAGAAAGCCATTGGAGGTCCATGAATCGATACATTTTATTCCCCGCGTTATTGCAAACTATGCACTTTGTGCGTGCTGACAATATGTCACTATAATATTGTTCACGATTATGATAGACGCATCGCGTTTCTTTAATAGCGGTCCCTTTCCTTTTTTATTCCGAATTGCTCTAATAATTTAGTGTGAAGTCTAAATCTTGCCGTATCTTTACTGAGATTAATTTCTTAACGAGTTTCATATTCAAAATGCAAAAATTAAGTGATTATACTTCATATTTAGTTATTTTTTTGTCGATAAGCACAATAATAATACTCTCGATGATCTTCGAATGCTGATAGCATGTCTTGGCATAATATTAAGTACAATATTAAACAAATTTTACTCTTATGTTAATTTAAACTAATACGGCATCCCTGTTAAAAATTATTTTTATTTATATTTACTGCTCAAAATTTTAATATGATTAAGATATAATTGTAAGATATAATGTAAGATATAATTGTAAATTATAATTGTAAGCTATAATGTAAGATATAAGTGTAAGATATAATGTAAGATATAATTGTAAGATATAATTGTAAGATATAATGTAAGATATAATTGTAAGATATAATGTAAGATATAATTGATTATATATTTTTACAATTTTATATACATTTCTCTTCTATCACTTAAAACAAAGGCATGTGGTCAATTACAACTAATTTGATTAACGAATACATATGACTGATGCATCAAAGTAGTAAAGTATAATTCTTCAAACATTATGAAAATTTTATTATTATTCTCATGTATACATCTTCACGCGTACATATAAAATTTTTTCTTTGCAGAAAGAAAAAGTTCAAGAAATTTGCTCTTTCAAGAGTAGTAATTACCCTTAGTATATTATATCCTACAAAAATAAGAAAAGAAAAGTTCTAAAATAGAAAGCATGAAACAATAAACAATATACATGTACATAAAAAAATTGAAAAAAAAAGAAAACTATTATGTTCATAAAGCAGTCTCGACCAAGGGAAGTGATGTGAGATTAAGCTGTCCTTAAGGTATATGAAACTTTCCCTTCAGCAGAAATTCCTTACATAAAAGTACTTGAAAAATTGTAGAAAAACAAACCAATTTTGATTTGAGAAAATACTTAGATTTATAGCGTTACGTTAATATTACGTTAGTCTTATGAAATGTTAAACTAAAACGAACGACAAATATATCAATGAGAAAGTAGCTAACAGATACATCTAATAAATAACCATTGATTAAACAATATATCTTACCAAAAAAATTTTACATGAGGTAATACTATCGAAGATGTCTACTGTATGAATAGCGTTGAAAGTGAAGGATTAACCCTGTGATAATTCTACCTATGGTCTCATCTGTACTATATTTATTAATTAATAGATTTTATGTAAGAATGAATGTAGACAGCGAAGGTAGAAAATATATATTTAAGTCTTATTTTGGCTAATATACGTATATTGATAAATATATATAGAGAGATCAAAAATCTTTGTTTAAACCTGCAACCTTGATTCATAAGACCAATAGTTTGCTGTTCTACTACTGTGGTTAAAATTTCTTATTGTCTTGACTGTTTATACTCAGGTTTATAAATATTTATATATTTATTGGTTATATTTATGTACATTCTATAACAAAAACTTTAAATAAGTAACCTTCATTTATAATTCGTCCATATTTATTCAGCTGTTCTGAAAGGAAATATAAATACAGATAGTAATAATATGAAGATTGCTTTAATTGTATTATTGCTATTATGATTTAAAACTACTATTATACCGCCGAAAAATTAAAACTATATGGGATTGGAGAGCTATTAAATTAATTAAACGTGTCCCCCAAATATTGCCTTTCAACATTCCCGCCAATGAATAATCATCATAAAGCAACAAGTTATATAAACATGATTAAATAAATTGATAAGCCTGATTACAAATAAAGCTCTGCAAACTTAAAAACCTAAACTTCTACATAGATAAATTTTGGAAGGAGAAGAGGCAGTAATTAGACAAAACAAGCAATTATAAATTGAAATATATTTAAATTTATTAACTGTTTGACACCATCCTGTAACTATATGAAATAAAAATTTAATAACATTAGAGTTAAAAAAATACTAATATAAAATTTGAGTAATTTTATTTATATGTGAATGAAATAATACAAATATAATAAATTAAAATAAATTTTAAACCAAATAAAAATATTGTCTTTTAATTTGCCATGAACCTTAAACCTACTAGAAATGTAATTGTTATGAAGATTGGAAGTGAATAATATTATTAAAAAAATAAAACGCAGTAAAATAACTAATAAACTTATTAAGATTTGAAATAATATTTAATTTATCCCTATCCAGATATTGTTACGATTTATATAAGTAAAATATTATTCTATAAAAATTTAAATTGATATATTCGAAATATATAAGGGTATTTTAATAAAATTAAAATTACATGCATATTTTTATCAAAAATATTACTTTGTTTATTTTCCTTGATATACAGTGATATGTCTAGGTCATAAGTCTTAAGAGAATTATTGTTAGTTTAACCAAGTTCAAGGAATTAGGAAAAAAACTAATAATTTACATAAATGTACATACATACAAACTGTTTTCTGCAGGAAAGAAAGACAGATCTGACTTAACTTATAAAAATAGCAGATTTACTGAGGCTGACAAATTACCACTTCTGTACAGTATCGCAAAAAAAAAAAAAACTACAATGTATACCTATAAAAATATATACCTAAAACCTATTGTAGGCAAACACTTTGCTCAAACGTATATTAAAATATGATTCAATGTCATTACTCATCTAGTGGAGGGATCAAGTGTATGAGGAAATGATTTCTGGTTATTATAACTATTGCCAACCAAAGTAATGAAAAAGATAAATAAATAAATACATTTTATTTACTTCAACTGCAATATTTCTGAAAAAAGATGCACTTTATTTTCAGGCATAGGTATATCGGAAGTAAATGTCAAACCACAATGTCACGAAGAAAGTTTTCAAGAATATTGTACGTGTTTTAAAAACACGCAATACTTTCATCAAAGAAATGGTTTAGTCGTTAGTTATTATAGCAAGAAGTAAATAATTGAAAAGGGAAATGTTATTAAAATAGAGAGGTACTATGCATGTGTGTCTATTTCTGTATGTATTTCAATACTCCAGGAAGTAGTAAATACTAAAATATTAATTTATAAATTTTCATATCGATGAATAAAAATAAGCTATTTCGCATACTCGTTATGCTTTCTACAGCATAACGAGTATGCGAAGTTTTATTCATAAATAAAATAAAACATTCTTACTAAATTGTAATCCTTCTACCGCTACTACCACACTTTTATGTATCCATTGCTGCCAAGTTATTTAAAAAGTAATATCATTTTCTTAATGCTCTACGTATATTCTTGCAAAATAATGAAAATAAAAAGCAGTACGAGAGAATAATCAACTTATCTCAAACATTTGATTCAAATTTTGTTTATATCACCAATAATTAATTTTGGTTTTTAATCTAATTTTAAAGTGCCTTATCTATCTAATATAAAATATTTTAAGTGTCTTATCTATATGAATCTTTAAAAAACTTCATTTTCAGAAAATTGCAGTACAATTATAAAAAAAAAATAATACAGTTTTAAATTTTAAACTAATAGCTAAACTAGCTATTAGCTTAGCTATTATGCAGTTTTAGTGCTTATTATATATATATATATATATATAGTATTACAAGGATTCATTTCTTTGTTGTAATGGAGTTCTCAGTATTATTTTGTTGAATGTGTTTTAAGAATTTCAAGGAAAAAAAGCACAGTTTTGATGATTTCGACATCTTTCAAAAACCATTTCCAGTTTTAATTTGTTATGATGCCACTGCTTGAGAGAATTCTCAAGGTATTTGTTCCCATTAATAAAAATATATTTGAAATTTTAACCTTTAAAAGTATACTTGATATAGCTGGGCGATAAAACTATATAGAGTGGTTTTTTAAAATTCAAAGCTTGTATTTTTCATTATTTCTTAATTGTCAAAAAAAAGATGAATAATTCAGTGCATATATATTTCTACAATGTTTAATCTCACTGTCAGGAGAAATGTACAACTTTATTAAAACTTAGAGTTGATCCGGAATTTCAAGTCATGGGTTTATAATTTACGTATACAGTTTGCTCCCACATAGATATATTCTTACGCTACATGTCTAGTGTTAATTCATGGCGCTAAATACGAATATGTACACAGTTATTCAAGGAACATAAGGGGGATACCAACATATATGTTTTGCATAATCCGGCACAATATATCATGTTAGAATACCTAGGTAAAAGTGGTGTTGCAATTGTCACTGTTGTGACTGTGTTGCCACTGTTTCAAAATGTCTTAGAATATTTTGAATTGATTTTATTGCATGAACTAACCCTTGCACATGTTAACATTTAGATGGAGTTTATTTATATGTACTTAAATTATACAAATAATAAATTGCTTCATTTAATTTAACTAACTTTTTTTTCATTTCTTTTTTAAATTCAACATGCATATTTACTCTGATTTGCTTTGAGTTTCTAATGTAAAATTCTTACTTGTAAATATGCCTAGTATTTATGTCAAGTATAATGATAAAATACTATCTGGAATACCTGTTCTTCGAATGGGTGAATTGAAAAATCAAACAAAACAGACTGAAGGTTAAAGAAGTTTTTAATGAGTTAATTTTATATGAACTGCAAATTAAAAAAAACATTTTTGCATATCTTAGTTGAACAAAAAAAAAACGTATTTCAGTTTGAAGGTGTAATACTTGACAGAAAGGATTTTTTTTATTTGTAACTCCTCGTAACTCTCTTGTGGGTCGATTTTTTAAAACACCTTCCTAAGCTAATCTCTGTTCAGCAAAAGTAACACTTAAACACAAATTTTGTGTAATGAACGTTTAAAATAGGGCAAATAATTTATATATGTATGTTTAATACGTTAATATATTATTTTCTGTTGTATTTATTTTACGTTAAAATTTTTATATTCGCAAGCGCACACAATGACGTTCTATTCATTATAATGGCAATTCAATGGAAACAGCGAAATGTTGATGGCAGAGTCAAGTTAGCATCATTTTTGACTATCACTTTTACAATTTGGCGATTGATTGAACAGTGTAAAAATTGCTTTGCTGTAGCACCACCTGGTGGGGAGCTTCAAAAAAGAAGACACCACAAAAATGCATATACGTGAAAATTTTCATAGTAATCGATTGAATTGTGTTGTAGTGGAGCGATTTCACATATATATACACGTATCAGTTTTGATGTATTTTAATGAAAGCAAAATATATATATTATGAAATTGGTTAAGTTTGTATCGTATATTTCTGAATACAAGCTTATCCGTATAAAACTAGAGAGTACGTATTTTCTTCAAAAAATTACCCCAAATTTAAAACTTGTATGTAGGTTGCAATGAAAAAAAATCTGTAATTTTTAAGCACGTCACCATGACGGTGAAAACTTTGCTAATCAAGTAAAATGGGTAAACTATTTTACAATCAAATTGTACAACAATACTGAGTGTTTATTAACACCCCATTCTGAAACAAAATTATAAGGACGACATCGGAGAGATAGTACCCACCATTCCCACTTGTGGACTTTGAGCAATGGTATATTTAATGAACATCTGCCCGTCTACGCGGTGGTTACTCAGTGGCATCAGTATTCGAACACGTGACTCGACAATACCAACCATGAATTTGTAACCATGGTGATAACTTAAGTAGACTACTAGAGTAAAACGATAACAAAAGAATTGTATATGTGGTGTAGTAAACATATCTGGAGCTAAAACGTTTTCATTCATTTTTTGCATGTACAATATATGTCAAGTCATACATTTAGCTGCATTTTGTTTTTAAAATTAGCGGAAAGAGAATTTGTGTGTGTATACGGAACGTGATTGTCAACCTCTGTTTCATGCCTTGGAGGTAGAGAGTTTGCTACAAGATTTTCATATGCTCTCAGAAATTCCAATGAGTGAATGTGAAAGCTAAGAACTATTCAGAAACTGGGATTATGGCATTACATTGATTTTGACGGATTTATCTGACTTTCTTTTCTTGTTTTATAATGAAAGCAGCATTAAAAACACCAAGAATGGTTAAAAGATTAATTTCTTTTGAGCATGGCTGATGGAAATTTTAACGGAAAGAAGATGGGGAAAAAACATTCTTACTGAGAATATTGGATTTGAACATATAAGCTGAACAGCTAACATTCCCTTTAAAAATGCTTTAAATATTCTCCGTTTATTCATGGAAATATACAGTACCTTATTGAATTTTAACATAATTTGATACAGCATAATATTTCTTGACTATTTCTATCAAAATAAAAATATCTAATAATAAGACTATCGTAATTAAACTTCCCTTCACACAATCAAAATTTATTCGCAAGAATATCAATCCAAAATCAGATTTAAAACGCTTTTATATTTCATCAAAACATTTTTGTTTGCTTGTAAAAAATGAAATCTATGATCATATTAAAGAATAAATCAAAATATGTTTGATTACAAATATTTATTGTAATTAAACTATTAAAATTAGACATATGTTTGTTTGTATATATTCTAAGTACTATTATGAATTTTTCATGTTGTTGTTGCTTATCTCCTTGTCTTGTTTCTGCTAGACAAGATCTCTGAGTTTTTTTTTACCTCAAAAAGGCATACATGCATAAGAAGACCTAGTAAGTTATCGTAGGACAAATCCGGGGATCCAAGAATATTTGTCGGGGAAGCTTGATCGATGTTACATTTTGGACAAATCGGATGGGTTTTATGGCCACCCTTGAAGACAAGACTTTTTAAATGTCGACTAAGAAATCTGGAAACTGCCGTCTGGGAGCATCTGTCGCAATTCATAGCAAGGAATCCTTCAGGGGAATCAGCTAGATACCAAATATTAAGCAAAGGAACGAGCTAAGTCTTTATATAAATATGTTTTTTGGTAGAGTACAGCTCAATACAAGTTAGGCAATGAGATGTAGCCAGAGCCTCTCTGGCACCCTTCTTCGCCAAGGCATCCGCCTTCTCATCACTCTATATATCTACATGCGAAGGGATCCACTGAAAATGCACATCACAAGGTGATGAAACGTTAATAAAATTATTAAGAATATAATTTCTAGTTTTATCGCCCATGCTACTCCAGTTTGACAAATTGTGGATGACACTTTGACTATCAGACAGAATCCATATAGACTTAGGGTGTACAGAAAGATATAACTTAATTCTTATCGATAGCGACCAGTTCACTTTTAAAAACTGAACGAAAATCAGGATATCTTTTCTTTATTGTAACAATCCCACTGGTGTCTTTGATAAGTGCTCTACTACCGCTTTAACCTCCACTTTTAACCTTTTAACTCTAGAACGTCCGGGATTACACTTAAACGTCCACCTGTGTCATTTTGACACCATGATATAAAATATATAAAGTAATTTTTAACTAAATAATTGAAGGTTTACTGTTCAGTAGGCTTTAGTTTTAAAGACTTTTTAATGTTATTTCATGTAATTATCATATATTATGATCCTTTACATCATAAAAATCTGGCTTTGACATTGTTTCCTGAGGCTTGTAGGACCACTGCTTTGTCGTAAAACATTTCGAGTGGCAAATCTGCCAGGAACATTATTGTTATGCGGTATCTATTCTATGAAATACCTTGCGACATATATATACGGATTTACTGGAATACTATCAAGTGCATTCGCATTTTTTTTTCAAATTATTCAGTCACTTTCATTTAAGCTTTATATTCATCAAAATCTAAATTAGAGCCAATTCATTCTCAGCTCTCGCAACAAATTAGCAATTTTATCAGGGGTTAGACCTTTTCTAAGAGTATTCGTTTCATGTGGTGTTTGCTCTGCACAAAGTTCAAAAATAAGAGGATTTTTTTTTATGAGAAGAAAAGCAAACACTCTAAGTAACGAAACATTTACATACAACAATTTTAGTTTAATTGAACTCAATAATACTGTACTCAAGGTAAAAAAAATGTGCGGTAGAACTTTGGGAAGTTTATTTCACTAATTGTATCTGCTTAGCGGTCAATATTTTGTTGAACGATAACTTTTTGTAATGATAAATTGCCTTGGCGTCGAAATGACGCCATTGGACTCGTCTTAGGTATATTTAGTTGTAAAATTACTCCTAACTAACCTTGAACCACAAAACGTTTTCTTGGTAATTACTAGGGAAAATGATTAAAAGTCACGAAACATTTTCAAATTTCTTGCAAAAATGCGGAAACGAGAACAATGTAAACTGGCTCCCGTGTCAAATTAACACCGATAGATGTTCTAGTGTTAAGCAATCAAATTTTTTGACCAAAATGTTCCAAATAAAATCACTTTTTTATTGCATGTAATTAAGTCTAATGCTTAACATAATGCGAAATTGAAAGATTTTTATTTTAACAAGTTAAAAAAATTTGCTATTGCCAAGCTTGCAAACTTTCCTGAAACCAAACCTATTTGCAATATTTGAAGATCATAACAAAGTCGAAATTTAAGTTGAACATTAATGGGTGATTTCGTTTGGGATTCCAAGGCTAACTTTGGGATCTCTCTTGAATCGATGACAAATAAAAAAAATATATAATCCATGCAAATGTTATTTCTTGAAGAATCGTGCTATCTAATACACAAAAATAAACCCCTGGCCTACCTAATTATACACAAGATACATTGCATAAATGTTTATTTTGTAATGGATTTTTATAACCACACTCTATCCAAACAAATTGCTAAGTATCTTTAAAAAAAATAAAAAGAAAAAAATTATTATTACTTATTTCGTCTGACAAAATATTAATAATATCTTCTAAAAATGAACAAAATCTAGAAATCAAAGTCTAATTGGATCCAATAATATCATTATAAGGCTAGTTTCAGTTCAAATTATATTAAACATTTTAATCTGTGCACATTTACCAATTTATCAAACAGTAGAAAATTCAGAGAAGAGCTATTTAATGGTGAAGTTTATGTCTTTTGCTTAACATATGTTATATTTCTCTTCACCATTCGCAATATCAATAGTAATGAATGTTGAATGCGTTTTATTTCAAATTCCACATTTGTTTTGTCAGTCAGATTAAAACACTGTTATATTAGTTAAGTTAATGTAAATTATCATTATATGAGTTTAGAATGGTATTGAAGAATATTTCCTTTATTATGTTTTATGTTACAAATCGAAGTCAACAATAAAAAGGAACATTTTAGAATAAACTTTCTGAATCTTAGTTGTAGAATAAATATTAAAGATAACTTTTTATTTCTGGCATAATGTTTTTTTCCTATATATATATATATATATATATATATATATATATAATATATATATATAAGAGAAATTTTGAGTATATATATACATATATGGTTGCCTTTAGAGGCATTTGATGAATTTAAGTACAATATTTTAAAAGACCTGATGAAATTTAACTATTCTTCTAAACCAGTACTCACTTATAAAGATGTAAAACAGAAAATTTATGATTTACAAAAGAATTTTATCATTGTTTACATAGATAAAGTGCCTGGTAATTATGCTATTATCTGTAAGAATTTTTATAATACTATGATTAATGAACATTTTTTAAACAATAAATCTTTCAATAGATTGGAATTGTCAGATAAAGAAATTACTAATCGAATCACTGCTATATACAGGAAATTGAATGTTTCCATTCATAAGATTAAGTTTCCATATATATTTTTAACACCTAAATTTCATAAAAATCCTGTTAAATTTAGAACAGTAACAAATGGTTTTAAAACTTATATCACTGCTGCAGGTAAAATGCTGCACAATATTCTGCAAGAATTCATCAATAAGCAATGTAATAAAGCTATAATTAAAATAGTAAAGAAATTATAGATTTTTTTAAAGATAAAAATACTTATTCAGTTCATAGTTATGACTTTGAAGATCTTTTAACTCTATTGATATCAATGATGTAATTAGCGTAATTTTAGATAATCACAGAAATTATAACCTTAATATTAATTTACAAAAATTTAGAACTCTAATAAATTTTGTCCTAAAAGAAAACTACATTAATTTTAATGGTTCTCTGTACAAACAAACCAAAGGTTTGCCTCAAGGTGGCCCTGCTAGCAATAGTTTGGCTAATTTATATTTACACTTTTACGAAAATAATTATATTATTAATAATGATTATTACATTTTTAGATACATAGATGACCTAATTATTTTTGGTAAAAATAATAATTATAATCCCAATATCAATTTTTATCCGGATATTTAAAGCTACTTAAAATTAATAATAATCCTGTTAAAACTAATTACTTGGATGTATCATTATATATTAAGGACTATAAATTACATAGCAATATTTATGATAAAAGAGATGATTTTAATTTTAACATTCTTAAAGTTCCGTCCTGGAATTCAAACTTATCCATTTCAATATATCGAAATATTATTTTGAATTATATTTATCGTAACAAGGTATTAGTTAGTGATAAATCTAATATATATTTAAATATTAATAACTTTATTAAACATTGTATAGAACACAGTTACCCTCTTAAATTTATAAAAAGTTATATAACAGTTAAATAAAAAAAGTTTTTTCAGTTATACAGTTTATAGATAGATGGCGCCTCTAGCTAAGTAATTTTGTAATAATATATTTTATTAAAAATTAATCGTTTATGTCTGGATGGTATTTTTATTTTCTATAAATTTTTAAAATAAAATATAGAAATTTTAAAAGTATATATATATATAGTAATATTGCTACTTTATCAATACATAATAATTATATGCGTTACTGTTATTGTCCATAAGAAGCGAATATGTATTCACATGGTAAGTCTATTAGTTTGGCTTTGATTTTAAATATTTTAGTAATTATTAAAGGCTATAACATTATAGTATTACATTAATAGATTATGGTTTTATCTATAATATAGTTAAACTTCTCTAGAAATTTATTGCTTTCCCTATGGCCCAGAATACTGGCAAATTCAGGTGAAGGTTGGCTGGCCAGAAAACTTTGTTTAAACCTGCATTCCTAGTTCCTAAGGCTGGGAGTTTGCTTTTAGTATTTCTGTGGCTAAATCTTTTCTATTATGACGATAGTTATGTTAGGTATATAACTATATATTTTTAGTATATTTTTGAAATATATATATATATAGTACTGATGTAATTATTTGGGCAATAATATCAAGAAATTATTTAAGGTTCTACATTCGGAACCCTGATTGTCACTTGACCATGGTTCAAAATTACACGGACCGTCCCCAAAAGCCCTCGTGTAGCTGAACAGTGGGACGTTAATATTCACTCAGTCACTTGGAACACTAATTTTGAAAAAAGAGTATAAATGATTTTTTTCTCTGATACCCTGCGTCATTTGAAATAAAATATGCGCATAAATATGTTTTAAGAATATTATTAAAATAAACATTATTTAGGTATAATTTTTTGACAAAAAATGAGATGAGAAGGACATATTTTTAAACATTCGCTTTTTATGAAAAATGATTTGATATGAATATATTTTGACTATGTATAGCTAAGAATTCTATACAGGGGTTAAACAAAAATTAAAAAAAACATTCTCATTCTTTCCAGAGTTATTATCAATTGAAATTATAACAAGTAATGTTTGATAATATTTATCTTTTCTGATGAAATAAAATATAAATAAATCTACTTTAAAACTGTACATTTTAAAAATCTTAGTAAATGCTATGTACAGAATATATATATATATACACTATTATTATTATAGTAGCATATTTCATGAAAGGATAATGTTTTGAATATATGACATTCTTTCATCATTTTTTTCTAAAAAGTTACTTTTAAACACATTGTTCTTGTAATAATATTCTTAAGTCAATTTTGTCTATATCTTCTAATTAAACTGACATTAAACATCAAACTTTATTCATTTATACGCTGTTTCAAAATGAAGGTGCTAAAAGCTATCTCCTTAACCCGACACTTCTCGGGCAGGGTATGTCATAACCACCGTCTAACTTTTTAAAACGCCCCTTCTCAGCCTTTTTTGGAAAATGGATAGTTTCTCGTGTAGCTGACTTTAAGGTCATATCCTTTTAGGGGCCTTAGCTTGTAGACGAATTCTAAATATATATTTTTGGATATCGCCTCTTCAGGTATGTCATACCCTGCGCGTGAATCATCGTGACATTTCTGAATGCAAAAGCACGTTTTAAATCTACCTTATGCTATGACATATTATTGTAGTTATGATGAAGAAATGGGATATTTAATACATGCAGTATTTAATAGATATAGTGGAACAGTATTTTCGGAGGAAAAAAGTCTCTTTGTGGTGATGAGGAAGAATCAAATGATGAAGAGTATAATAAAAATTATGAATCCTCCACTGAAATTGATCTAGATTTAGAAAAGGTGGATACTATCGAAAATGAATGCTTAATATATGGATACTCAAAAACATTTGGAAAGAACGTAATTTTAACGTAACTGGTACACAACTTTTCTACACTTTCAGATTAAATTTGAAAGAGAAAACAACTGCTGCTGGAAGAAAAAGAAAAAAGAATAAAAAAGGAAATATAAAAAAGGAAATTCAAAATTTTTTGAAAAAAATGATAGAGAAGTTTATTCTTATATATGTTTAGTTTTAAAAAGATACAATTACTTCATACACACCTAAGAAAAATTGGAATTGTTTTCTACTTTCAACAATACATAGTAGTGAAACAATGAATTCATCTGCAGTATCATCCACATTGGTTTTGATTGAAATCAGAAATAATATCCTCCTTAATTTAACCGAGGGAGCAATTATCGTCCTTGATAAAATGACCACCTCATATTCAATGGCTAGAAAATGTAATCATTAGCCTATGGCAATATTTTTTTTTGTGTTGCTGAACGTTGCGATGATAATTGCGCAAATTATTTCGTTCTCATAAACTACCCACTAAACATCAAATCAGACGCTGATTTCTGAAGGTTTTTGAATTTCAATTTAATAAAGCATGTAGGAACCCACAAAAATTGCTTTTACGAAATTAAAGAAACAAAATATAAGATCCAGTGAAAACATAGTACTCCCTCGCGACGAAGACTAAACGAGTGTATAAATAATGTAGTAATGTCCTACTAAAAAGAACAGACAAACTAAATTTACGTTTGAAGAGTGTAATAAACATGTTCTTTTTCCTACTTTTCTTCTCATTTTTTTACCTTTGTATACAAATTTTACGTGGTAAAAACAAAATATAAGCCTCCTTGAGTATGAGATACCCTCCTCGTGAAATTCCGTTCTTTTTTCTCGCGTGAGGTCTGCAGGGGTAAGATACATTTGCTTACAAATTTTGATGTTTACAATACAAGTTGCACAAATGTTTGAAATAACTGTAAACCAAATGTAAAATTCCTGATACTCTTTAGATTCCCATGATATAAATCCAATATAGCATCAAATGGTCCGATATTTATGCAGAACTGAACGATACGAATTCCCATGATGTTTCAAACATTTTGTTCTGCGTTCGAGTAAAAAAAGCACACTCTAACCTAGTTATTTTTTCTTTCTCCATCCTTATGTATCAAATGCCAAGAAGTTAAAAAGTTTTTTCAATAGTTTTTATGCCAATGGAAGTTTAAAAAAAATAATTCTGTGAGTAAACAACTATCTTGAAAGAAAACATATCCTTTTAGCCCGTGTCAGATATAATTTAATTGCAACCAATTCGATACAAAGTAAAAATAGATATTTGGGTCATTTACGATGAGATAGATTCAATTTTCTTATAATCGTGTTATTGAGAGAAAGAGGAATTACTTTTATGTTCGTTGTAATGCAAGTACTTTATTGTTTGATGTTTTCTCTAATGTATTGTTAGGAAAGTTGTATGCACGTAAATTAATTCCTTTTAATGATCGCAAACATGGGATAAAAGTTCAGTACAAACTGATCAATTTCAGGATTGTCATTATAAGTAATAATTAGTACTGACGGTCATAGTTAAGATGTCAGAAAGTTATAGAATAACTTAACATAACTTAAGATTAATGTATTGCTAAAATGTTAAAAGTATTGTTAGTTTAATTACCTAATTAAATGATTTTAGGTTTAATTAGTTTTAAGAAGAATTAACTGTTTCATTATATATTGAACTACATCATAAACTTTACACCACAAGATATATCAGGTCATTTATTTATTCGATAATTCAGAATGTATAATTTGTTATATCTAATTGGCTTAAGACATTCTCCTATAACGTGTTTACTCAACAAGGATAAACCTCATGATATTGGCATTATGTACTAAATGAATTATTTTTCATCAATAAGTTTTATGCTCCATTAAAAATATATATTCTACTTAGAAGGGGCACATTTATTTTTTATTTAAATATGACTTGTTACATAATTAATTAAAATTAAATATGAAAAATTGTTTTCCTTTAAATGAAATATGATTTTTTTTTTGTATTTTAATGTTTGATTACATGCATAAGATTTCATTTGCATTTTCTGGAACTTCAGAATAATCGTTTGCTAATGTTTTTTTATTGAAATGTAAAATAAAAGATTTATTTTGGAACTCTCTCTCTGTGGCTTCTAAAATTGATTGAAGACTCGAAGGTTACGTAAATGCACTTTCCCAGGACAAATATTCCTATCAAAAAATTACAAAGGGGTGCAAAATTGGTTATTCCATTTCCAAAAAAGGTATTTATAAAATATAAAATTTGAAAGGATAAAAAAAACTAGGTGAAAGTAAAAATGAGAAAATGACCGTCCCCACGAAACCTAATCCTGAGACTGTTCGAATGCAGGCAACTAATCAAAATGTCTCTGATCCTAAAGGAAATCCGCCGACTGAAATATGTATTGCATCTTAATTAGGAATGTCTTCCGGCACAATAAGTAAAAATATTCATAAAGATTTAAAACAAAACACTTAAACCTAAGATCTATCTGCTTTTGGCAAAACTTGTAGCTGAAATAACACTTATTACAGAAAATTGTATGAAAAAAATCTGACCGCTGAAAAATGGAAACTTGTAACCCTCGATGAGCAAGGGGTACATTTAAATGACTGTAATAAAATATCAATTTTATATTACTCAATTGACGGGAATGATCATATGAAATGATTTTGTCAGTGTGCAGATAAGTTCCCAAATGTAATCATGATAGTTGCAGGATTTTGTTACGGCGACAAATTAAAAATCATAAAAGTCTCAAATAAAATGAAAAAATTAATTCACTCTACTATCAGCAGAATATTTTAGAACCACTTTTGAAGAAAAAATTCCATCCTTATATTGAAAGGACATTAATGCAAATGAGCTTCGTATGTAAAAAGCTTCTAGTCGCACCTCTAAGCAAACTGCAGCTTATTTAGAAAAGAAACAAAATCAGAACCAAGAATAAAGTATATCCCATTTGATGAAATACATACCTGTAAAATCCTTTCACTCTTCTCCAAAGAATTTTTGTACTCTCTGTTTTTTAAAACGAGCTTTGGAAAATGGCTTGCAAGAGCACACTAAACGGACTTTAGAAAACTAAAAAAAATATTTTCATGAAACATTCAAACTAAAGTTATTGAAAAGGATCATGGCTATCAGATAAAAGCAAACTATCACAAAAAATACGGCCTTTATTGAATAAAATTAAGTATCAAAATCGTTTCCATAAAAGGTAAATGACCTTCTGTATTGCAATAATATGCTTTGGAGATTTTGTACTCTATTTTATTTCCTCTTGTAACTAAGAAATATTTTTCTTGAAACTCCGATTAAAAAGTGCTAATATGTGTTTCTAAATAATTTTTGTGTTCCAGACCTAAGGTAATAAATTAATGGGCAAAAGGGAATTTTGACATA
The DNA here is from genome assembly GCA_019973975.1 of Trichonephila clavata. Lineage (NCBI taxonomy): Eukaryota > Metazoa > Arthropoda > Arachnida > Araneae > Nephilidae > Trichonephila > Trichonephila clavata. The sequence continues at coordinate 59,480 of BMAO01039124.1, read as the reverse complement.
CATGAAATATTTTGCTAAACATACGATTGTTTTAGTTTATATAAAGAAGTAATAACATATATGTTTTAACACACACAAAGAAAAACAACAGTACTTTTATTCAGTTATTAAAAGACGATATTATTGATGTGGCGCAGTAACAAATATTTTTTTAAATAATTCATATTAGATGACCCTTCCTATTGTATACTGATGCACATAAAACCTATCGAGGTTCAAAGTACTCATGCTAGCGTGTTGTAGATGTATGGGATAAGGAGTGCCAAGCCAGGTATGATTCGTGTCTAAAATTACGAAATCCCTTGCCAGTAGTCCTAGTATGGCTTGAAAGGGCAAAATTAATAAACAGTCATCTACAATTCATAAGTTACACCTTAAGGAGGTAACTGAAGCGAAATAGTAAACTTACGTATATATTTATCTGAAAATAAAATATTTCAGCGTCCATTTGACTCCATGAACTGTGTCAAAAGTTCTGACGTTATTTTCAATTGTTTTATAGCAATTAAAACAATTTAAAAGACAATATATTATTAAGCAAATGAACTATCAAGTTATAAATAAAGAAATTGAGCAAAATATAAGTATGTTTAGAGTAGTAAATAGCAAATCCAAGAAAAGTAATACCGAAAATTAATAAGAATATTAGCAGAGGATTACAAGTAAATCCTAGTTTTCTGTAACTAATCGAAAATGCGTACTTAAAGTCGTAAAAGTCGTTAAAGTAAAGTACGATACCTTAAAATAATTGCATTTAATATAAAACTTTAATGCCAAGAAAGATGATTTGCCATTGCCGTGAGCGATACCCGATTATACACTGTTGACCAACATAACAGTAACACTCAGTTCAAGTGATGTAGCACAAATGAGACATTGCTTAAGATACGGGTACGATAAAGTGAGTATTAACGCCGTGGCATAAATCAAGTTTATGGTGAGGATAATGAAATTGACGACACATCATGTCTCCTAAGATTCAGGTCAGGATTTTCTACTATATTGCAAGATCGCGATTTCTTTAAAAGAATAGGTATCGTCGTAATACATATTTCTCTAGAAAATACAATATACAGTATAATATACTGTAACATAAAAACTTAATTATATAATTTTTACTATTAATATAAGCAAAGAAAAACCAGTTTATTAAGTATGTTTTATTTTTGAGCTGTAACGTTCCGTATTAGGTACGTGGATCACTTTACATAAATGTATTTTATCTATATATATTTTAAAATGGATATTATTATCTAATAATTAACCTTAAAAATGAAATAAATTTAAATGCATAAAAAATTGTCTTTTATCCTACTAAACCCTTGAAATATTATAGACCCTTTTTTAAACTTTTGTAGATGTCCAAGGGGTTCGTGTCCTTGCTTTCCTAACGGTTTGTCTATTGACTCTTCATGTGTTCAATGCTTTGAGCAACTCTTTCCTACGAAAAATATTTGACGATATATGAAATATGTCATTCGATTCTTGTTAGGAGTGAAAATTGTAATCTATTAATTTTCAATCGAAACAATGAACCTGAAAAAAAGCAACTGGTCAACTTAATTATAACCACTGTTAGCCATATTAGATTATATACATTTTTTGTTCATTTGAACAATATTATCAAGAAAGTAAAGATTATATTTTTTTTTTTTTTTTTGCTTATGAAAAATAATGTATATACCTCGAACTCTTATAAACTATGTAAAAACTAAAAATAGCATTAACTACAGTAAATTAACCTACCAGGTGAGAAGATTTTATTTTTATAGGAAAAGGTATGTGCTGTATCACGGGTTTTTTTATGTGCATAATGCATGTTTCATTCTAATATTAAAATGCAAGCAATTAATACATTCCAGCATACATGAAGTAAAACTTCAATTCTAACATTATTAGCACGCGCAATCAATAATGTAATTAAAAAACGACATTATAATAACAATATCTTACCTTTATATTCATTAGAATATATTTAAGAAAATTTCAAAATTTCATCAATCAAATAACTCTTATTTTTAAAAAATGAATCAATTTTCTGTATTTTTTTGAAATTTTTTTAAGTGAGGAATAGTTTGTGTATATATATATATTAATAGTTATATATATATATATATTTATTTTTCAAGTACTTCAAATATTCTACATTGTGCCACTTTGTAGCTTTAGCTCTTTACATCTATAAGAATTTTTAAGTAATTCCATAATTTTTCTATATCATCAGCATCAGGGAATATATATCACTCAGTTTCTCTTAAAATGTACTTTGCTTTAACATTTTTAACAATCGCTCACCCAATTTTTCCCCTCAGCAAATATTTCTAGAATAATACGACAAACAAAACTTCCCATTTTACAAATTTTCATGCCAGGCTTCAAAAAATTTATTTAAAATTTTTTCTTAAACATGTAAAAAACCAAAAAAATATTCAGCATTGCATAGGTGAAATATATCAGAGCAAACGAAAAGAAAACATGAAAGAAAATTTTTTAAGTGCAGGTGTGAGTAGAAAGTATTACAAACGAAGCAGATTACTTCATAAAATAACCTTACTTTAATCATAAATACATAGAATACAAAGTTTAATCATACAAAAACAAAATAGCATAATTGTAAAATTTGCGCAGGCACTCCTTGTGAAAATTTAAGCGTCGTATAAAACACGACAGTAGACTTCATTTTCAGTCTTCAATATGTACAGAAATTACAATTTTCTTAAGTAAAAAATCTCTAATTTGTACGGTCCTCAAAACGCAGCTAACGAAATTTATATGATTGGTAATGGCTCAAAAGAAAATAACATAGTCAAAATAATTATATTCTAAAACATATTTACTATACATGGAAAATCAATGTGTTGTGTATGTGTGATTTTACTTTTTTCTTATATATATACATTATATATATATATATACATTACAAAAATATACAAAAAATAGTTATACGAGGGCTGTTCAAAAAGTATCGAGACTGAATTTATTATGCAAAAACATACATACATAAACAGGTTTTGAGTCAATCTCCTTCGAAATATGCTCCATTGGCAGTAACACACTTGGCCCAACGATGTTTTCAGTCCTCGAAACATTTCTGGAACTCAGACTTTGGGATGGCCTGAAGCTGCTGTGTCGAATTCTGTTTTATGGTTTCAATGTCCTGAAACCAGTGTCCTTTTAAGGTGTTCTTGATCTTGGGAAAGAGGAAAAAATCAGGAGATGTTGCCAGTCGTTGGAATTGCTTATCCTCAGTGAGGAGACGCGGCACAACCTTTGCAGACACTCGGCGCATGTTCAAGTCCTTTCTCAAAATTTCATCACATGATCCTACGGAAATGTGACACTCCTGTGCAATTTCTCGGACTGTTAAAGGACTATCAGAGTGCACCACAGCCTTCACTTGTGCAATCTTGTCCTCAATGCGAGAGGTGGATGGGCGTCCAGAACGGGGATCACTGTTCACTGATTGACGACCCTCCTTGAATCGTCGGAACCACTCGAAAACCCGAGCACAACTCATCTCCAAATGCTGTTTTCATCATCTCGTAGGTTTCGGTACCCGTTTTACCGAGCTTAAAGCAAAACTTGATACAGATTCGCTGATCAGTGTTTTAACACTTTTTCTTTTTTCGACGAACGCACGCAAACACTCCACGTGAAAGAAGTCAGTGTGACTGAACGGCGCGTTGTACAGACCTGCCGAATTTTGTGAGACAAGGTGAAATATGCACGCGCATGATGCACACAGTCCCTCCGCTAGGGGTTTTCTGGAATAAATAGAATAAATTCAGTATCGATACTTTCTGAACAGCCTTCGTATATCTAAGATAACTACAGTCATTATAGAATAGATTTAGCCACAGATATACTAAAGCAAACTCCTAGTATATATATATTATACATATGTATATATTCTTCTTACTATGAAGTTAGCTTGTAACTGTCCTCTTGACTTTAATTGAACTGCTAACACCATCTGGTGTGGTGTACATGTTATAATTCTAAACGTACTTTGCTTGTTGTTGTATGTGTTTATATGTGATTGTGTAAAACTCTGTCTTTAGTGTAATTCTTATTATTCCAGTGATGAGATGAATCCATATGCTGCGAAATTAAGAAATAAAAAGGTTTTAATCAACAATGATGATAATATCTTCAACCACACACAAAAAGCTCCAAAAGGAACTATTTTCACGCATACGACGTTAAAAGCTTCTATTTCAAATTTAGTTACATTTCACTTGATAGCGTCTCTGTTGAATAAGACACTAAAAATGAAGAACAAAAATTAAGGGAGATTTCCTAAATTTAAACGAATATGATTGAAATTATGACAATAGAATGCGCATACTAATCGACTCTATCCAAAGTTTGCTGAAAACAATATTTTTCTCTGGTTTTAAAGTATAAATTATTGAATATATCCATATACTTATTTTATATAAAAATTGTTCATTCAACATACAGAGCTATTAAGAGAAAAAAAAGAGTTTTAGGATACCAAAACCTCTTATAAATTTCAATGTCTAATGTCATGAAACCCTATACGTCAAGTTTGAAGGAAATTCTTCCAGAAGCTTAGGAAATATAAAGTCAAATATATTTATCAGAAAAATGCGTAGTTTAATAGCTCATACGTTGTATTAAAATTATTATTATAATTCCAGTCATCATGAAGAATTAAGAAATGGGAAAAGCTTAAATCATATGTGTGACAGTTGGATCACATTATGTTTAAATTGACAGCGAGAAAAAAAATTTAGTATGAAACCCATCAACAATTTACCCCTAAAATCTCAGATTTGAATGAGCATATTAGAAAGAAAATTGGAGCATTATTTATAGAGGTCATTATTTTTATTAAATTATGAAAATGAATTAAAATATTAAATGAAAGAGAATGATTTACGAGTAAATCAGTTATGTAAATTAATTAATTAACCTTTTTTTTAGCTCTATAATTTGATCTACTTTGAATTATTTAAGTTGAGAGCAATTTCTTCTAAATTGGTGAAGGAGATTCATTTGTATGTGTGATTTTAAAACCCAATTCAAGTAATAAATTATAATAAATTAGCATGTTTACTTTCAAATGATAACAGCAAATTGGCTGATTTAACATTTATCTCTTTTTTTTTTAAACGAATAAAGTTATATTTTTTACTTATTAAAAATTTCGTATAGAGCTTTTTGATATATGTTCATAAGATAAAAACATTGTTTTATAATACATTCTCTAAAAAAGTGCATCTTGTATATGTTTTTTTTTTCATAAGTATAAAACATTTCGTAGTCAAATGTGTCTTTTGTTATCCTCTTTATATTTGTTGCCTCTTTAATAACAAACACGGGTTTGGTTTTCAAACATATGATCAAAAACAGATCATTCAAAATAATACTGTTCCTTTTACTTCAAACAAAGATAACTTAGATGATCTTTGATCGCCAATCTGCATTAACTTTGATCATAAAAAGAGTAAAGAGTTATTCAGATATACATGTTCTTCCTTTGATATGGTCTTTGTCCAAGTGCATATCAATGTGCATTTATATATCTTCTTGATACAACATTTGTTTTTCTTGAAGTAAATGTGTCAAATATTAAATTATATTATTGGTTATATAATTAATTTCAACCGAGAGAGATAAACAGCTTTGCATTTGTAAACTAATAGGTCAATTAATCATTCCATAAATAATTAATCAAGAAAATAAATGACTCTTATATTATCTTAACATTAAATTTCAAATTTTTTAAATAATGGTTTAGATACCTTTTGAATCACTAATTGTAGGAATATCATTTCTTAAAGTTATATTTTATGTTCTTTAATGACCGAGTAGTCCATTAAAATAAGGAAAAAAATACATATTTCCATGAACAATTTACAATCATGGACAACTATTAACTCCACTTTTAAGTGTCATATTTGTTTGTAAAATAACGTTACGTTGTAATTTTTACGATACGGTGAGTAATAGTCCATTTTCTATTTACAAAGTAGAATATTTAATTAGATCCTCTGCAGCCTCAATTATGACAGAGTTCTTAGAGGTAAGTATTCCCTTCCGTGCATTATTTGTCTTTTTAATGTAGGTATTTCTTAAGGTATATAATTTTGGTTAATATTTGAACTTTTAAAAAATATAAAAAAAGAGAAAATCGATAGTTTCTCAAACATTCATGTGCCGGACCCCCTTATTAAGCAAGATGTCATACTTTAAAATGCATTTTACTCGAAAAGGGTTTTTTAAATGCTCAAACGGGGACAGCGAATGATAAAAAGTTTTGCAAATGATTAACTGAACTTTTTGTGTGTGTTCTGTATAATAGTAGAAGTGTTTTAACCTTTAGATTTATCAACAGCTTTATTACAAAATTCACATTACCTTATTTTAATATAATCACTGATTTTTTAAGCAGTTTAATATAATAAAACTAAGATAAAGTGCTTTAGTTTTAGTAAAAATTAAAATATCTCTTATCCTGAAGGTCATTTAAAAATGAATAACATAGCAACACCTCAGAATTGAAAAATAGAAAATAAATTCCTAAACTTTTGCACAGAATGGGCCGTGTTTATGTTAGTTTTTGGAAATGTTTACCAATTTTATTCCCATTTTAGCAAGAATAATTTCTTTTTATATTCTTAGTTTTAGCATATATTTTTTAAAATGTACTAAGCAAATCCGAACAACACAAAAAAATCCCCATATCTCCATTTTTTAAAAACAAAGTTGTCGCAAGTAGTCGGATACCTTAATGGTTTCTTTGAACTAATTACATAATATCTGACCTTGTGTTTGAAAATACTCTAGAAGATCTGTGGAAGGTGACGATCAAGAAGCAGCCCTCGCTACTCAATTGTCTCTAAAACACCTCATAGTTGTTGCAAATTTATCACATGTCAGTATTTTAATCGCATTAAGGTTCGAAAACTCGAAACATTTCTCGAAAACTTTCTGAAAAACAGAATACTTCAAGGCCATTTCGAGTATATTAATGTACCCGTTAGCACTCATCATTTCATACTTTTAAGCGAGGTTTTTTTTTAAATAAAAATGTTTTACAAGTAAACAAAAACTCGATATGATTGTTATGAATAGAAAAGAGGAAGTTGTGTACCATATATTGTAACCTTAACTAAATAGACCACCTTTGCGAAGCTTTCCTGGGGTTGTGAGCAATATTTTTCTTTTCATGAAAAGTTAAAGTTAGTTAAATATTTTTCTCTAGCCCCGATTCAAAAAGCTATAGTGCGGCCCCACAAAATGCAAAACTCGGAAGTACCATATACAGCACAGTGAATTTATTTGACAGATAACTTGTTGCACGAGATTATTCGTTTAAAATTACAGCATCTTGTGACATACGGATGATGCCGAAATTAGCAGTTAGTGTATCTGCGATTGCTGGCTATATCTACTGCCACACGCCTTGGCATAGAATCAATGAGGCTTTTGATGTATACTTGGGATACAGAAATCCATGCGGCTTTCACATATTTCAAAAGTTAATCTGGTGTAGCAGTGGGTGTGTATCTCGAGCAAGGTGTTATGCAAGCATGGACCACACGTTTTCGATAGACGATAGTTTGGAAAAAGAAGGCCAAGGAAGCAATTCAATTTCATGAGTAAAGACGAAATCGAATATTGCGTGTCACGTGTTATCGCGCACTATCCTGTTGGAATATAGCTGATGGCAATTGCAAAATATATGGGAGGAACACGCGGGCTCCAACACCTTAGGGATATAGCGCTAGGTGTTTAGTGTACCAGCAATGCGTACTAGAGGGGCGCGGCAGTGAAATCCAATACCACCCCAAACCGTGATACCGGGTGCAAGACAAGTGTGTCGATACATAACGCAACTGTTCAGCAGCCTCTCACCACGGTGTCTTCAAAATCGAATCCGACAATCGTCAGTTTGAAGTCAGAAGCGTGATTCTTCAGTAAGCACAAAGTTGCTCTATTCCGTTGTCTATGTGCGCCATTCATCGCACCATTGGCAGTACAAACGCAGGTGGTTTACAGTCAAAAGCAAACGAAGCAATGGACGACTTACGGACATTTCACACTGCAGCAAACCATGTCGAATGGTGCGAGGGGACACCTAATGATGCGTAACAAACTGAATACATTGTGCTACGGTTCGTGATGTCACTGCGTGATCCATCACTACCATGCACACAATTTTCCCCCGTCTTCACAGGCAGTGACGCAAAGAAGTTGGTGCAATCGGCTCTTCGGTCCGTCGTTTTCTCCTTCATATAGCGATGACAGATCCGCATTACAGTTGCTTGGTTTAGTATATCACGTTGATTGATTTCTCTGAAGGATAATACAAAATCACCATAGGCTACTATTATTCCTTGGTCGAATTCTGAAAAAAAGAAAAAGGCCAGAAAAAACATTTGCTTTACTTCATGTCATCAAACTGCTCTCCTCTTATATAAAGCTTAAGGGAGGCGATATGGTCGCTTATGATGTGCTCGGCGCTTAATGCTAATGCTTTGCATATTTCATCACCGCCAACGCATGATGTAAATTTCCCACAATTTGTATGCTTCCCAGAAGTTGTTATTTTGTATGGCCAGTAGTAAATTTGATTTTTACAAAACCAGAAAAGTTTTTGTTTTCTAATTTGTGATTGCCATTAATATCACCAAAATTTAATATTATATTAGTATAAAAAGACTGTAAAATTGTGAAACTTGTGATCATAGTACGTAATAATGTGATAAAGAGAGTAAATTGTCTAAATTTTAAAAAAAAATACTTGTCATTTTAACCAATTCTGTAGATTTTTTTTTAATTCAAAAATCTTATATGACGCCCCCTGTTTTCCTCTGTATGGCGTAACCTTTAATATCAGTATGCGTTTCAAAATTTAGTATTAATATACTGTAACTTATCATTACTAATTATACTTTATTTTTTAAGACTCCCACTTACAATTGTGGCCGCGGTACCCAAGTGTTTAAGGTATCGGCGTCTCTTGAATTCGAGCCCAGTACAACTGAAGACCGGCATGTAAGTGAGCGATGCACGTTAAATCTGTCTAGAGCTCAAACGTCCTCCCTTTGGTGTAGTGTGGTAATTAGGAGAAGGGGTGCCAGTTCAGATGTCGTCCTCGTCGCTTGATCATGGTTCAAAATTCCGAAGTCAGTCGCCAAAAGCCCTCGTGTAGCTTAACGGTGCGACATTAATAGTCACTCACTCCACTTACAATCAAATTTATAACTAGTTACTTTTTCAAATTATTAACAAAAAAACAATAGAAGAAAAAATAGCATTTAATCATCTTTAATTTTGATTAACGACAATAATATTAATTTAGATAGTTTTTTTTAAAAGAAATCCCGTTAAACGGCATTGTATACACATCATGCTTATTTTTATAAATTAAAATTTATAAAATTATATCCAAATATACATCTAATTTACAATAATTATAATTTTTACTATTATAAAAACATCGGATAGTTTGAGATTGATTAGCACGCATTAAACAAATAATCTACACAACTCAGTTTTCGAAGAAATTCCAATTCCAGAACTATATTACGTTTTAAACGTATTTTGCAACTTCGAATACTGTGATAAATGCAGAAAGTATTTTTAATAATGAGATTTCACAGCACTCTTTATAAACTCATTTACAATTTATTTAACATACACTTTTTTTCTGCCGAAGGCTACAAAATGAAACATGATGCATTTGTTCACATATTATTACATCATTTTGGTGTATTTAGAAATATAAATAAATAATTGTAATACATCTACAAAAATTTAAAACATATAAATTAAATATATAAGCCCTTTTCTTTAAAAGTGATTAAGTCTATTTTATATTATATATGGGGATATTTACCACTTTCTAAGTAATTATATTTGAAATTTTATTAAATAAATAATTTTTTTCTGACAAAATGATGAAAACGTTGAAGGAATTTTTGGAACTGTTCATAGATAGCAGATTGCATTCAATGTTATAATTAAATAACATTTTGCCAAACATGGACTTACACCACTTCAAATAAACGGCTTATGTTTATCATTAATTCATAAATAAAAATTTATATGTCTTGACAGCGTTTGTTAACTACTTTTTCTAACCGTAATATGGATTTGGGTTAAAATATATATATATATATAGGATGTGTTTTAGGATTTATTAGTCTTCTTTTTAATTTATTTACTGTTATATACACTGCTGGCCAACATAAATGCAACACCAAGAAAGACAAGAGATGGCACAACAAAATTTATTTTGTAAATAACATGTTGACCAAGTATTAAATAATGAAATTTATAGACTTCTGTGAAGTGTGGTTCCTGCCAGAATCAGTAGCCAGAGTAGCCGCCATTGTTGGAGATCACCGCTGCCCTACGCCTCGACATTGATTCAAAGAGACTTTGGATATGTTCTTGGGGTACAGCAGACCAAGCAGCTTCCACGCGTTGCCAAAATTGATCTGGTGTGGCAGCTGGGGGTGAAATCTCGGTCAATCGTTAAGCAAACATGGGCGGCATGTTTTCTATCGGCGAAAGATCCGGAAAGCGAGCCGGCCAGGGAAGCAATTCAATCTGGAGATTGACGAAGAAAATTTCGGCAATGCGTGCCACGTGAGGTCAAGCATTATCCTGTTGAAATATGGCTGTGGCCAAGCCCTGAAGGTAAGGAACGACAACTGGCTCCAACACTTTGGAGATGTAGCGCTGTCTGTTTAAAGTACCAGCAATGCGTACTAGAGGAGTGCGAGAGTGATATCCAATACCACCTCAAACCTTAATACCCGGTACAGGACCAGTGTGGCGGTGCATAACGCAACTGTTCAGCATCCTCTCTCCACGATGTCTCCAGACTCGAATCCGACCATTGTGGTGTTGCAGACAGATGCGAGACTCTTCAGTAAATACAACTTCATTCCATTCTGCCACCCACATCCTTCTTTCATCGCACCATTAGGGGCGGAGACGTCTGTGGTTCTGCGTCAAGGGTAGACCAAGCAATGGACGTCTTGAAGACAGACCGCTCTGCTGTAAATGGCATCCAATGGTACGCGAGACACCTAATGATGCGTTACAGACTCAATGAGATGTGCTATGGTTCGTGATGTGACAGAGCGATCCGTCACTGCCATGCGCACAACTTGCCTGTCCTCACGTAAAGTGGTACACAGTGGTGGATGCGATCGACCACGTCGGTCCGTCGTACCTTCCAGCATCCAACGATCACTTATCCACATTACAGTTTTTTGGCTTCGTCTAACGCGACTACCGATTTCCCTGAAAGATAATCCACAATATCGGTAAACCACTATCCTTCCTCTGTCGAACTCGGGTACTTGACCAAAAGCTGATCGCTTTATTCTACGAGACATAACTGATCGTTTTTTAAAACACCACAAGAAAAACATAATTCCTGAACTTGAAATAGTCGAAAAATCCAAGCCTTAAATAGCGCTTTGAGGTGGCGCCACAGGCGTGTGTGATGTATGTCTGCGCTAAAATTCTAATCATTTGCATATCTCACCTCCGCTAATGCATGTTGTAAATTTAATGTTATTTGCGTGCTTTCTTCAGGGTGTTGCATTTACGGTGGCCAGCAGTGCATATATATATATATATATATATATATATATAACGGTTGCATTAATGAGTAACTCTAATAAAGGTTTTGTGGTAACTGATAAGAATTATAAGTTAAAAAAAGAATATAAAAATAAGTAGTTCAAATATTGTCTTCTTGTTTGTACTATGATTGAACGATCTATATTGTTGAATTGCTATTAATATCTAAAAAGTATGTTTTATAAGGGTGGAATTTGGGTCATTTTTATGTAAATTTTAAATAAATATTGAGATGGATGTAGGTATATATCAAATATGCAATGGTGTCATTTGTGAACCCAATTTATACTAAAATAACGCAAAACTCATAAGAACAGTCCAAGTTCATCATTTTATTTCAAGAGAATTCTATCAGCAACATTTTTTCATATGTTGCCAAAGACAAGATACAAAAGTAGTTCATTCAAAATATTATATCGTGACACCACAAACGAGTAATTTAATAACGTAACCGCATGACCCTGACACAATGGAAAACTTTTATCGAAGGATTATCACATGAACCATTAAAAAGAAATATAATCAGTTTTTCAAAAAATATCCACACATAAAAAAACAATTTATTCCCTTAAATTGCTTCCTTCGCTTTAAGAATATTTAAATATTCATTAAATAATTTTAAACCATGCCGTGCTAGTCTTACTTAAAAACTTAATTTTCTGTGTAATTTTTTTAAATGAGGCTGCGGTTAGATAATTACCATTGCAGATAATATTCCCCGGAGCTGATATTATTTTTAATGTGGCGCCATGTAGTTAGATATTGATTTCCACAATGTATATTTGACGCCCGGTTACCACCCAGAGTGAGGCACGTTATGGTTTTTCTTTTCACAACTCTGCCATTGCAAAATTGAACAAGGAATATCATTTTACCGAGAGCACACAAAACCAAACAAGCCCTCTAGGGATCTTTAACATGCCGTATAATAATACGACATGGGCGCTGTCGAATTTTTGTGTCAGGAAAATCCATCGACTTGGACCGGGGTCGAGCCCGCATATACAAGACCTGCGTCTAGCCAATTACGCCACCCTGGCGGCATTTTATATATCATATAAAAGCATATTTCATTATGATGAAATATTTAAAAAGAAGATCCGATTTAAAAAAAATATGTAGCTTTAAATTCAATAATGATTTATTCCTTTATTAATTGAACAAATCGTATTTTTTTTATTTTAAAAATAATAAGATAAATAAACAAAATATAAGTTAGAAATGTCGACAGAATCCTCGTAAATGTATATATATATAGCTAAAGTCTTTATACACAAAATAGAGGAACATGTTTTGTTACTCTTTTCGTATTTTGCGTTGTGTTTGCTAATTTAATTTTTTAAAATTTACTAAATAATACTTAATTTGAGAAGTTCGTTACATTTTAGAAATTAAAAATCATTTACAATATTTGGATTGATAAAAATAAATAGACGGAACTCTCATGAAATGTTTTGTTAGGCCTGATGGAAAGATTTCTTTTTTTTTAATGTTTTTACAACAAAAACTACTTCAGCTAGCAATTATCTTAGAAATGAGAAATCATTTTTCAGTATCAAAAATATGTTTGAAATTCATCTTTTTTTTTTTACAAAGATCTTTTTTAGAAATGAAATGTTTTTTTTTTAGAATATTGCTCGGAACTACAAAATTACTACAGAAAAAATTTAAGATATTTTCTTAAAGAAAAAGTCAAAATCTTTTAAAAAATGAAACGTTAAGATTAACTTAACTAAAAGAAATGCTTCATATAGAATTTAAGAAAAGCGCGAAACAGGCTATTCAATGACTAAATCCTGTTCCTTTTTCTCGGTTTTCCTTCTGTTATATTCTCGGGTATTTCGAAACCTCCCAATCGTCGACTTTGTTCCAGCAAGCTCGAAGAAAAATTCGTCAAATCGATCTCGCTATTCGAGAACGGTGAAACGAAATGGAGTTCTCCTGACATAAAATCCGTAACAGCAGCTCAGACTAGTTTAAGTTGAAAATGTGAACGGGAAAAAAATGCGCATTAGGTTTTTATAGGCCCAGATTGTAGTTTTGAAGACATTTTCGTTTTCTTTCTTAGATTTTAACATAAAAAAAGAGAATATTTCTGTACTTTTAAATGAAGATTTTATTCAATTGAACCTTTTATATGTACCATCATTTAAAAAGGAAGGATTCTGAAACAAGTATGTTAATAAATGATCGGTATCAATTATGTCAAAGTTGTACCTATCCTCGGGATGCATAAATCGAGTAAAGAGAAAGATCAAAGGCCCAATTATTTTTAGCTTATAAAAATGCACGGTACCCTTATTGCATTAAATTAATATGGAACAGATTTAATTTTTATTAACTTCACTCTAAAAGAATCTGGAATCGGGAAAGGAAAGGAAACTTATTCATTTTGAAATAAATCCAACTGACGAATACTACAACATGACTGATTCTCCGCTCTACAAAATTATATATCTCGCCAATGGGTTGAACCCTACATTAAGCGCGCGAATCTCTGAGATGTATAGTAAAAATAATTTTGATATCGCGTTGAGTGGGAGTTTTTCTTTTTTTCAACAATCGCACTAGGGTTCGGTGCTAAGGACGTGGTTCCTCGCTTCATATTTTGGGTGGCAGGGGTCGGTCTCATTTATGCAGCACGCCTCACAACGTTATTTTTAATGTCTTTCCATTTTTTTTTTTTTTAGTTTTCATGTTTTTTGTAAGAATAAAAAAAATCAAGACAATTATTTTACAACATTTTTAAGGTGGTTTTTCTGCTGGGAATTGCGATGCATCTGAGAGATCCGCGCGAAGACAGCCTGGAAGTAGCATTCACATGCATTGCTCATTACGACTCAGGATTGAAGAAATATCTGATGTAAAACGTTCTGTTCAAGCCGAAAAACCAAGAAAAACTACACCAAGAACTAGAAGAAAACGTACTGTTCCCCTGTTAGGATCAAAACTTTGCTACGTAAGATGCGAAAAATGCATGTGCTTTGAACATGGTAAAATGATTTTGTGAAGAGAGCAACAAAACATCTCAAAAAGTAAATAAGTAGTGGTGATAGTGATAACCATTACTATTGTGAAATGACTTTTGCTTAAATGAAATTTTTGATTATATCTTGAGTTTTATATTAAGAAGAACATAAGTGTGTACGTTACGGAGTGAATTTTGTGACAGAATAGTTTATTAAAGTTGATTTTAGTATTAGGTATATATTTTATTATTTTTCATAGATGTGTGTGTGTGTAATTAGTTTTGCTCATTAAGATGGTTACCAAAATTTTTAAATTTTATTGTGTCTGTGGGTGTGTTTTTTAAATTTTTCAATATACGAATTCATATGTGAACTTACGTTCTTTTTTCATTTTTGGGGCATATATATATATGCATATACATATATGACTTTATTCTATCATGACTATAGTTATCTTAGGATTATAACTATTTTGTGTATATTTTTGTAATATATATATATATATATATATATATATACATGTTTTTCCCTCCCTCACTTAAAAACACCAAAGCTCCTTTGTTTTCTATCATTTAATGCCTAAAAACCATTGAATGCTAGGGTGCTACAGATAGATATAGGTAGCTCTATCTGTTATTTATTACCTTAGAAACAATCCATTATTTTGATAGGGAGGTAAAAGGATGGATAATAAAAACATATGAGATTCAGTAACAAGCAGAGCACATTATGTCATTATTTTAGATGTAACATTACGCTTTAATGAAAAATCCAGCAATAAAATCATTAAATCATTCCCAAATGTAAGTATGAGGTGATGCTGCGGGCCTTTTGATGGAACTTTTTGAAGCCTGCCCTATCGGAGAGTTAAATCTCACCATATTTGACGTGCATCACAAAATCCAGCAATATTTACTAACAACCATGCTTGACAGCAATAACTGATAAAAATTTAACCCCGGCATTTTGAATAGAAGTTTTCTACCTTAATAGAAAATATAAAAGGAACTCTTATTAAGTAGAATATAGATACTCGTGTGCTGCAAGTAGAAGCAACGTGAATGTTGAGCATAGTGATGCCTTCAAAACTCAAAACATTATTAAACAGAAATTATTTCAGTAATGAAAATTTAAACTCATAACCAATCCATACTGAAAGAGTTGATTACACTCAAAAATATTTTTAACTACTTCAATTTTAGAGTGGAAAAATACTTTAAAATCAAACCGAAACCACAATTTAATCACGGAAAACTTGAAATATCTGAAAACACTAATGTGTTTTCATGTCTGAAATTTGGTGGCAAGCTGCACAATAATATGGGCCACGAGAAAATGCTAAAAAAAAAAATCAGTGTATTTCAGATTTGTAGGACCTTGTTGTTGTTTTCAGTTTATAAGATTTGTAATCGCGTTAAATGTTAAAAAGGTCAGATTAATTTTCACAATAGTCAAGTGAAGTATTCATTATAACTAGTTTTTCCCATTTCAGAGAAAAATAATTGAAGGCTTTTCAACTGAGCAAAGCGTTAGTCTTGATTTAAATGAATCCTTTCGCACATAAATTTGATGATTATTTAAGTCAAAAGGAAGGTCCTCTTCAATTTAGATACTAACTTTGAATTTGATTAAAACTGGAAAAAAAAATGTGGATTTTTTTTGCAATCATAAGCAACACCAACGATTAAAATTTGCTCAAATTCGAAACAATATCAAGGGAAAATAAATCCAAATAACAATATCGTATGTGAATGAGTGAGTGGTACTTATATAAGTACCATCGGTAGATAAAGGGTTAATATTTATTTTAAATATATACTTATCATTAAATTTGGATACTCTTAGAGTTATTCCTTGAACTCAACCTCGAGACAGTTAATCCATCTTTCTAGAAACACGAATTATTCAAACTTACAATATAATTTTATGTAATAACGCATCCGATTGCTTTCTTCGGGTTCTCTCCCACGTGAACTTAGTTCATTTGAGTTTTACAATTGAACTGCCACATCCAACGATTTTTTTGCGTGCTATTCTAAGCCGCACCCAATTTTTATCTGTATTTACTCTAAAAAATAGTGGAGCTTAAAATAGAGTGAGTGAGTGAGTGAATATTAACGTCGCACTGATTAGCAACACGGAGCTTAAAATAGAATAAATACGGTATCATAATATACTCATTCAATATTATCAGCACAACGAAAAGAAGATATTCAAAAGCACGGCACAAGAAAAGAAAATAAGGATCTTGAAGCGTTAAAATTCTTCAACATGCCAGAAAATGTAATTGCTGTTCTGAAAAGAAAGAAAATTAATAAGTCCATGTAGTTTTAATTATTCTTCTTGCAAAATCACAAAGAATATTTTAACAAAGGATAGTTCCACTACACTGCTTGTTAATGGTTTTGTAATGTTTAAAACTTTTTTGAGTTAATTTATCTTTTTAATATAAACTTAAATAAACTGCTGTTCAAAAATTAATTTATTCTGTAGCAGTTAAGCTAAGTTAAGAAAGCAACGTCATGCTTAAAAATAGTAAGATTAAATTTTCGGTAATTGTGAATGGAATTATTTATAATTAGAATAGGATTAATCAAAATTGAAATTCTGTTTAAAAAGAATTTATTTGAGTATGTTATACTTGCAAGAGTGAACTTATATATAGAAATATCTTTTTTTTTGTGCTTTCCTTTCCAAAATATGTCTGTGTATTCTTTAGTTTTTATTATTTTCATAATTTTCTGTATTAATTAGAGTTTACTTTATAGTAAAAAGAACTAAAGCTCTCTTTAGAGTTTCTTAAAATATACGCACCAAATTATTTTTTAATATCATTAAAATTGTTTGAGAAGGTTCAGATGAATTGATATTTTAATTTTCTTTCTGTGTGCCGAGTAAATTTAAATAAAGATATTCTAAATTATTCACTATACAAACATCACCAAGGAAAAAAAGAATCATTTTCAGAGAAGAGATAAGTGAGTATTACGGGATGTCATGAAACCTTTAAAATTAAAAATTAAAATTTCATTAAACTTAATATGTAAAAGGTTTTTCCTCTAATATAAAGGGCTGTTGTTAGTGTAAAAATTCATTCTTGATAGAAATTATATTTAAAAATTCTTTGATTCAAAAATTATTTCAAACAATGCCCGTTATTGGACAAGGCAACATGTTATTAAATCGTAAAAAAATTCCGAAAACAGAAGATTTTACATTAGCATAACATGATTAGTACAATATAAAGGTAACATTTTCTTTTAAGAATACCTCCACATATTTCAAGCAATAAAAATTATCTTATTATAGTTTTTACTCATGCTTAACCATTTAAATTTAAGCATGTTGATTTAGTAGAGCTTAGGAAATAATAACTGTATATATATATACAAATAGTTATAAGTAATAAAATTATATAGTCAGAGCAGTAAGAATTATTAGTTACATTTAGGCCTCAGGAGAAGGGTGTCGTCTCTGGTTTGGGATTTGTTGATTACTAACAGGGTTCCCCGAGCTCTGAGAAGCAGTGTTAGTAGCCAACGATGAGTCACAAGTAAATGGGGTTTGTCTTAATTCGGTTTGATTGAAAGGACATTGCTGCTTCCAATGGTAAGCATTGAGAATGCCTTGTCGAGTACAAAAACTACATGGTGTTGGTGGCATTCCATTTTGAAAATGTGTGTGGTAGTTGGGTCTAAATCCTCGATTGACAAAATTGTGAGCCTGGTGATTTGGGAGATGTTGGGGACGCATTCTGTTAAAATTTTGAAAATTAGGTCTAAAAGAGTTATTTGGAGGTCTGTAAGCATTTTGTTTTGGTCTATAACTATTTGGTTCTGGTTTAGTTGCTTGTCTTTTCATTAGGCGGGTAGCTACCATGAGCCATTCTGTAGGTCAGGTGGAAGGGTTAATGGTCATCAATTGCTAATATTGGTGGGCATTCCATCAGTCAGTCCTTCCAAAATGAGTTGGGGAGATAGACCTAACTGTCTACCACAATTTAGTTTCTGGTGAAAATATTGCTCTAAATTATTTCTTAGCTGGTGTTGAGAGAAATCTGATAAATTTACTACGTTAGGTTTTCAGAAATTTTCAACAAGGATATTACACAAATCATCAAAATTAGAAATATTAAGGCAAGGATTAATATAATGGGTTAGAGCAGAACCTTTAAGTTATTTAGAGATATTAGGCATTTTCCAATCATTGTCTTTATTACTAATTTTGCATGCATTATTAAAATACTCTAACCACGCTTCTATTCTCATTCCATTTTCGGGGTCAAATGCAATTAAAAAGGGTTCACTGGGAATTTTTTTGATTAGTATTACTATTTACAGCTAAATTGGTTTGATCATTATTAGTCATTTTAAATCCCGATCTGAAAATCATATAAAATTTAAAATAATTCTTAAAAATTTTGAAGTACAAAATAAAAATTACCAAAAATATAAAATAAAAATATCAACACAAATAAAAAATGTGCAGTTACTAATAATCAATATTCAAATATCAAACATGAAAAAACTTATATTTCCTACTTAAATATTGTTTTATCAAACTTAAAACAAGCATTGCAATACTATTAAAATATGCCAAATAAATAATAATTAAAATAAATTTAAAGTGAAATAAATCAACACAAAATATGCAGTATTAATTATCTTAAAATTTGAAACAAAAACAGATCGATCTACTGGCGATTCGTGCACATATTATGAAAAGCGTTGGGCACATAGACGGGAAATTTGCCTTTTTAGTTGTGAGCACAATTCCCTAAATTTCGATTTTTCTTGCAGACATCGCGCACCACATAAAACACAGCGATAATTAGCCATTTTTTTGTTTTTCACAATGGTGAAGCACATAAGTAACGGGAATTTCCCCGTACTTGACGAAAGGGCAATACCCTTCCGAGGCCTCGATTCGTTTTCGTTCACATTTCATTAGTAGAATTTTCACTTTTAGGATTTTACTTGACGATATTCCTCTTCTTTTTCCCGCGTTCCCAACAGGTTATTTTATCCTGCCGACTATTATAATGGATGATGACTAATTTAGTAAAGATTGCGACGAATTTAGTAAAGGATTTTTCACAGCATGGCCGGTGTTGGTTTTTTCGTATAAGATTACTATTTATGAGGGTTGATGATGCCTGTTCATTATTATGGAGGAAGCAGTCTTCTCGAACAGTTATTCTTCTTTATTAAACACTTAACATGGAAGGCGTACTGATAAATAGACATACACACACAACACAATAAAATACGCAAATACTAGCTGCAGCACACTACATGATGGCAAGTGAGAAGAGAGAAGAAGGGCGCGCGTAACCGTGTGCTCCGAGTTTTTACACTGGCGGTGAAGGTCGTACGACTCTTTTGTAACGGGAGTCGTGATTGGATGCAAATGCGCGCGAGCAATTAGATTAAGATGCGAAAGAACTAGGAAATGATTTAACGGGGTATAGTTAAAGAGAGTTAGAAGAAGTCATTACATATATATATATACGTCATATTTTATGATATATATATATGTCAGGCCCCGGGCCTTCTGGTAAATGAAGGAAGACGTCGTTGGAAAGAAGGTTGTCGTTAAAATATCAGCTCTTTATTGTTCATCGATCATAGTTAATCCAACATGGCGGACATTCGAGCTCACCGGGTGAAACAAAAACAAAAAAACATCACAACAAGGAGTCACCAGTCTCACTTTTTGGTTATGCTCTAACTACGCCAGTGCTCGTACTACCTTTAAAAAGGCTTATTTTCCTTTACATCCCTACGTGGTAGTAAACAGTTTTCGCTCTATTTTTTATTTAATATTCCCTTAATTTTGAAGTTAAACTTTCTAGACCTGGCACACACACACTTACAAACATATATATATATATAATAAATGCTATCATTACATATTTACTTAGTTCATGAAATAGTTATTCTTATGTTTCCATTTGTTAATGTCCTATAGAAAAATCCAACTTTATTTTATAAAAACATTTCAGAATTCTTCGTCATTAAGGGAATTTATTGCAACTTGCAAATTACTACGGGATTCAGAGATAGATATAAAACTCTTGACCTAATTTTTAGCATTTAATAAAAATATAAATAGTTTTTCAAAAGTCTACACATAATTACTTCGAATTAATTCAAGAGTAATTGAAACACATAAAAGTTCATTATATAAAAGTGAATCAAATACACATCTATGTTATTGCTTTTTTTTCTATTAAACTCAACATTTAGTTTAATGGAAAATCATTAAAATAGCTTCAGGCAATGACATTGAAATGAGTTCATTTGAAGCTGAACGTATTTTTCTTTCCATTAAATAACAGTAATTTGGGAAGAAAACTTCCTTAAAAGTAAAGAAAGTTAAGAAAGTAAAGTTTTTTAAATGTCTTAGGAGTAACTTAATTTGTCCAATACTTAATTGCAAAACTACAGTAAGAATCAGATATATTTTGTTTTTATATTTAGATCTATCTGTCTATGAATGTATATATATATATATATATATATATATATATATATATAATCCATTGATTATATTTATATGACGTTTAAAATGAAAGGAGTTAACATAATTGAAGTTATTATCAGCAACTTATTTAATAATTTCGCTTTATTAATAATGAAAGTGAGTTCTTTTTAACACCCTTTTATAAGCTTCACTTGTATGCAACGGAATTTTTGAACTGAGTTTTTACCAACTTTAAAATGTCAGATAAATTCGAAATTTTGCTCATTTGTCCAGGGTGAGTGAGTGAGTGATTATTAACGTTCAGCTACACGAGGGCTTTTGGGGACAGTCCGCGTAATTTTGAACCATGATCAAGTGACGCGGACCTCATTTGTCCAGAACTATTGACAATACAGTGATTTAATAATTTTGTCCCATGGTTCTGAGCAGGATAATCAGGATTAACGATTTCCCATTTTCAGATCCCTTCCCGTATATGGCGACTAATTTCAGATAGATTTTCAGGTTTGGCGACTGAAAGGTTAAGTTACAGCTTTGTTCGATTAACTATGAAAGGGAGAATTTTTTTAGTTTTTTAAGCTACATTTTTTACGAGTATTCGGATTTTAAACCGTGATACATGTAAATAAAATTTTATTTTACATATTTGCTTTTTTACATGTTGAACAAAAGAGCGATAAATTAAGTCAGATTTTGTATACGGATAATTATAGATTCCGACAATGATTTTAACATTTATCAATATATTCTAAGCAAATTTTACAAATAATTAAGAAATTCGTGGGAAAAAAATATTATGCTTTTATTATTTAACCAGGCACCACTCGTGTAGGGTGTGTTATACCCACCGTCTAACTTTTTTCAACTCTCCTGATAAACCTTTTTTTGGAAAATGAATGATTCGTGGTCTAGCTGACTTTAAGGTCATAACCTTCAAGGGGATCAAGCCTGTCAGCGAATTTTTAAAATAGATA
Source organism: Trichonephila clavata (assembly GCA_019973975.1). Lineage (NCBI taxonomy): Eukaryota > Metazoa > Arthropoda > Arachnida > Araneae > Nephilidae > Trichonephila > Trichonephila clavata. The sequence goes on along the minus strand of BMAO01039124.1, from coordinate 37,414 downwards.
TTTGAATACCACTCCCTCGGGTGTGTCACACCCTGCGCATGAAGTTGAATTACATTTTTTAATAAGTGAGTACGCTTTAAAATCTTCCTTATTCTATGGCATATTTTTGTAGTTACGATGAAGAAATGTGATAGTTAAGTAATTTAATAAATACAGTATTTAATAGATATAGTACAACAGTATTTTCGGATGAAGAAATTCTCTTCGCGGTTATAATGAGAAAAAAGCAAATGAAGAGTATAGCAGCAAGTATGATTCATCCACTGAATAGATCCAGATTCAGAAAAGGGAGACCCTGTTGAAAATGAATGTTTCATATGTAGGGACACAAAACATTTGAGAAGAATGTAATTTTAAAGGAGATAACTGATACACATCTTATCCACTTTCAGATGAACTCTTGAAAAAAAAACTATTGCTGGAACAAAATAAGAGAAAATAAAAAAGAAATTCCAAATTTTTAAATTTAAAGGATAAAGAAGTTTACTCCTATATGTTTAGTTTGATGAAAATACAGATTAAAAAATATATATATAAGATCTAATGTAAACATCGCACTCACTCACTACTCGATCAAAGGAATGTATAAACAATTAACCGCGTGCGCGCGAATGCCCTTATAAAAAGAAGGGGGAAAAAACTAAATTTACTTGTGAAAAATGTAATAAACGTGTTGTATACTTCCTACTTTTCTTCCTTATTAACCTTTGTATAAAAACTTTATGGTAAAAACGCAATGTAAACACCCTTGGGTATGACACACCCTTCGCGAGAAACTTAGGTCGTTTTTTTTCATGCGAGTGATGCCGGGTTAAGTGTAATAGTGTGGTTCTCGAACTTAGGAGTTCATTTGTATGAATCTTTTTTCCCCATCATTTAGTGATATTGGTTAGTCGCCTTGTCTAAAATGTGAATCAAATATGAACTTGTGTTAAAAAGCTTTTAAGGTGGGGGTGTAACTATTTTAATATTTTAGCTTTCAACAATTCATTATATATTTGGATACATATTACAATGAATAACATTTTTAAATCTATCTCGAAATTGAAAAGAGACAAACTATTTCCTTTAGTATGAGAACAAAAATATTTGGGTTTGTTTTTGCGAAAGTTACTTTTCTCGCTATGACTTTGTCATCTAAGCACAATGAACTGAAAGAAAGCAGATTTTTAAGCCAGTAATAAAAACTAATATTATGGTTACATTTTATAATACAATTATCTGCCAGAAATTAATTTATGGCGCACAGTTTCGCATCATATGCTATCAAGAAATATACATAAAGAATTAATTATTTAATGTTGAGCAAGTTAAATTCGAGATTTTATCAATATGGACTTAAGCAAAATCCAACCTGTCTAAGGCAATGCCAATTAATAACAAGAGCATTACTCGTAATATTGAAATATGAGGTTTCAGAATTATACATTCGAAGATTTATACAATCATCATCTGTTAAGACTGTGAGTTCCATATAATCTACTGATATTTTGAACCTTCATATAATTAGAATTCGATTCGCATTCATGTCGATAAAAGGTATTTCTAATTTGAAATCAGAATATCTAAATAGACGTATTTTCTGGAGTCAAATTAAAATAATTTACAACAAGCGTATCCATCGCAATTTCTGTAAGAAAAAAAATATTTCTACGAACAATTTTTTTCAACATTTTTAAAAATAGTGTCAAATATAGTTATTTTTGATATAAAAAAGAATGGGTGAAAAAATATATTCGTTTTTAAAATACATTTTGAATATGATTTGTAAACCAATATATGTATCATTAGTTCTCGTTCCCTAATTATTGAACAGGTAATGTGAGTACAGATCCAATCAAAATTGGTTTTACAGAATTTCTCTTGGTTATTGGTAAAAAAATAAATAGTTGGAACAGAATCCTTCTTTTTCAATATTAGAGATTATTAGAAATTATTAATTAGAAGTCTTTTTATCAAGAGGGAGAGTTACATCATTTATAAGTATATTTTTCAATGCAATCAAATTCTTAATTATATAATTTTGATTTCAATAATTGATACATATATAGACAGTATATATTCTATGCAACATCATTAAATACTCAGCGCAGGGAATGGGTAACTGCTTATATATGTATATGTACAATGTCGGAAAATGTTGATACTTTTGAAAATTCCTATGTTTTAAAGTTTGCATTTTGCATGCTTATAAAAAAATGTTACCTTTCTCCCAATTGATACCATGCACATCATTTTAGAAACAACTTAATGAGTAAACTTAATAATCAGTTCAAAAAACAAAATTCAAATATTTGCAATTCAGAATAATTTATGTTGTAATAACTGACTTTATTTTATATGGATATTAGAAGTGGTTTATTAGTTCTTAATAATGTAGAGCCTTTACTTTTTATTACAGCTTGATATCGATGTTTTATTGATCTGACAATAGTGTTCAGCTCTTTTTTCGTTATTACATGATGCCAGGAACAATTATACTCTCAATTAGTTCCCTTTTCCTTTTAGAATACCTCACTAGGTCAAGTGTTTTCGAACGGTGCCACAGGTTTTCGATAACATTAAGGACATGACGTATTACAGGGCAGGACAACAATATTATTTAGTCAAGAATTAATATCAAATAAAAACGTAGAGAATATCAAATAAATACCTAGGAAGAGATGCGTGACAAGAAAGTGGTATTTCATAAGTTAATATTATATACAAAAGAGCTGAGGGGCTCAGTGACAATATCTGGAATCTTCCATCGTAATTTAGTCACAGGAAAGTCCCCAGAAAGTCAAAATTTTCCAATTGTTCACCACTATTACTGATTTTTTGTACATGAGTGACGTTCGCCTTATTTGTGTAAGTTCTATAAAGCTACGAATCTGGCAAGGTGATTAAGGAGACAGTCTTTTCAAACGAACTCTTATCCCATAAAATCAACTGACAGCCTTCTTTTCATCTTTAAAGCAACTTAAAATTGCAACTCCAATGCTATAGTTGATAACCCCCAGTCAAGAAAAGCTGTCTTTGAAATTTCGAATTATTTTAGCTTTAAAGAAAATATTCATTTACCGCAAAAATACAAGCTATTATAGGAATAAATCAGACACACATATTTCTCAAAAAAAATTTTAGTATCTGAATAGTACAGTAATTATTTAGTATCTGAATAGTACAGTGTTATTTTAAAAGAGTTTTAGCTCAAAGTAGGATTTTTCTGGATAATAAAATAAAAATACATATTATCTGATACAAACATCACAAATGCAATAAATCAATTTAGCCATAGAATATTGCTTAATATTTTTAAAAGAAAAGTAACTTGGGTACTTAGATAACAAAATGATACTTTTTGTGCACATATATTATACTGGAAATATAAGTACTGATTAAATTTTCAAGAAATTTGGGTATCTAGATCTTGAGAAATCACTACCCAAAACCACCATCTCTGGCAGTAATAACATAACTTATACGCCTGGAATTACACATTATTTAATGGACAAAAAAAAAGCTTCCTAGAATTCAAAAAAGAATGCGCAGAACCACAATTTTTGCTGTAGCTGCACATTTTAGGCCATTGAACCTTCAGGAACCATGCAATCACTCTCGCTCAGACGATTGGAACGTAAAGACTTTCAAAATGTTATCTGGGGTGTGAGAGCGTCCCGCGAGCATTTCTTTTCGTACTCGAAGCATCTAAAACTACGGTAAGTTTTATTCTTTCGGTTATATTTTTTTCAAATATATTGATACCACACACATGCATATTTTATTTAAAAAATTCAATAATTTTAGTATAAAAATAATATAAAACTTAAAAATAATTGTAAAATTTAATCTTGTTAAAATTTTTTAAAACACTTTTCAGAAATTATGGCAAAAATTCCATGGGAGAGGGAGCAACAGCGACTCTGTCATCTATTAGATACTGTATCAAAAGACTCTGAGGATGAACTAAGTGATTTCGAAGACTGTGTAGTTTCAGATAAAGAGCAACACCATATTGAACAATCTGTTTATCCCATGGATACGGCACTAGAATTGGAAGAAACTTGTGAGCAGAAAACAACAAATAAATTGACGGAAACAAATAATTGACAAAAAACTCTAAATAATCTTTACTGACACAGAAGATAGTAAAAAGAGCATTAATTCACCAAAAAGGGGATTCTACACTTTTTGTCCACGGGTAAAAGATGTAAAAACCAATTTATTTGGCCTTCAATGTAAATAAAATATGTATTTAAAACATATGAATACAGTCTGCTCTGAATGTTTGGAAAATGATCAAAATATTTGTTTTCTACTTTCTACTATCCTTAACATTAATTATGTACAAAGCATTTTTATTACTGGTATATAAGTTTTACTTGTGGTTTATGAAAAAAAATATAAAATTATGTGTTTTAAAATGAAAATTTTGTAGGTTTAGTTTAAATTATTGTTAGTCTTATTTCTATGCAATAAATTTAATAATTTCATTTGCATAATACAAAAAACATCTTGTACTTTATAAATATATATCATAATTGACTTTTTTTTCACGCTTAAATACACGTGTTAAAAGTTCGGGGTGTTCTCTACACCCCGCGAGTAACGACGGCAGTAAGGCGCGAGTGACCGCGGGTTAAATTCCCTATTTTTACTAACTTAATTACCCGATAACCATTCGTATTTTGCTGTTTCTGCAATGTGTCTGAGTGTTGAAGGCTTTTCTCAATGTGTCAAAATTTTTGAAAATCACAAGATGACAGATTAGGGCTATGTGGTAGATATACCCTAAGTTACCCTCTATACTTTTTTCAGAAAGTCTACCTTCTGTTTTGTATTATGCAATTTTTACTGAATTGCGTTCTAGCGTTACTTGACCGTTATTTTTCAAGTGCTTTTTGCATTAATTGAAATGATTCACACAAATAGTACATAAAAATCATGGCATCCATCAGCATAAACTCCGTTTATACCAAGCCTTCTCAGTCAAAAATTAGAACTATCTTTTTCAAGGAAGGAACATTTCGATCATTTATCCGAGTATAGAGGAAGTGTTATATTTCCATTTAAGGAAACAGTTTCTACTATCGGCATGAGCTCCATTTACAACAAGCCTTCTCCGTCAAAAATTAGAACCACCTTTCCCACGGGAGGAACAGTTTGACAATTTGTCCTTGTAGAGAAAGTGGTATATTTCCTCTCTAAGAAACAGTGTCACTTTAGATGGGAAATAGTGAATACAAGTTTTATCTCCAATCAGAGTTATGTTTAAAAACAACTTTCCTTTACTTGTTTTAAAGTAGGAAAAATGTAAGCACACATTGGATATCCTTCCCTTTATGTCAGCTCATCAAGAGACTAGTCACTAATTGAACACAACATAATGAAAACTAAATTACTCAGTAATAATTCTATTCATACTTGGTTGAGAAATATAAATTTCACTTCAGGTTGTCCTTCAAAAAATGAATCGCTACTCTCATTCCTATTTTGAATGTATGGTAACCAGACGAATCAAAATTGCTGGATTAAATGAAATCAGTCACATAATGAAGATAAATATGTGAATACATATGCATATATTTTACAGTTGTTAGATCAAAATAATTTAGTATTAAAACTTTCTTTTTTATGCGTGTATTTATTATTTTTTCAATAATAAAATTTTTGTTTGTCTTTCAGTTCTGCTTTTACTGATTCTTTCAAACTAAATATGGTTAATATCAATTTATTATGACTAAAAATAAAACTCTAGTTAATGTTTTTACAAAATACTAGACTGAAATAATCTTAAATAATTCATAATAAGAAATCCATAGCATTATATAAAATCAAGATACGAACAACGAATATAATCAACCATCTTATCATATATGTATTACAAAGAAAAACATAGTAAACTACTTAAAAAGTCCAATACTATCGAAAAACGAACCCCACTTGTGTCTGTTGTGTCAATTGGAACTTCGAGAACATTTCCACTACAGGTTTTAAAGGTGGCAGAATAGGTAATGAAATTCAAATTCGCTTTAAAGGGAACACATTTCTATTTTATGCTTCTCAGGTTCCTCTTTGTATTGCCAGCCATTACTAGGATGTCTTAGAGTATCTCTAACGACACCTTTGCACCCAGAGATGCGAAGAAAGAAAGAAAAAAAATAGTTTCCAAATCGATACGGTGTTCGCGAAGAAAGTTGAAAAACAGCATGGAACTTTGCTGCTTTTAGTCTGTATGCATCGTAAAAACTAACACATTCCTTTTTTATAAGACTAGATCGACCTCAATATCCTAAATGAGTTTTTTTAGGTACTTGGAATGAAGGATAACTACGATTTATTTTAAAGGTGAAATTAATTTCTGAAATAAAGACGGTATCTTCAAAATGGTTGTTTAAATAAAATTTAACATAGTTAATGAAATACTAACAATATATCAAGACATTTTTTCATTCGCATTTTTTCTAAGTCATAAAAAATTTGTGGACGAATCAGGAAAAAAAACTTGTTTAGTTCATTATTAAATACTTCTTGAAGAATATTTATTACAATAAGTAACACTTTTCAACACAACATCCTACTGACCAATATAAGGAAGCACAAATGTAGAACTAATTCAATAAGAACTAACATTTAATTACTTATTTATTTACATATTTCTTTTGATGCAATTTTGCTAGTAATTTCATAACAAATTAGGCTACGTGCCAAGTTATTGATATTCTCCAAGTTTGGCGATAACATTACAATAAGGTTACTGTGAATTTTTATGATTGTTAGTACAGTGGTTACCATCCTTATTACGTATATTATACATAATTTATATTGGTTTGCTTTTATGGCATTAACCATATCAATTTCAAACAGTTTGCCGCCACCACGTGGTCAATAGTGAAGTTAGAGGCATCGAATAAACAGATCACAATAAAATCAACACCTTTGTTTTTTTAAATTTAAGTTTTTTACCAGAATATTGTTTAAAAAGTGGTCAAATTAATTACTAAGCTAAATGTCTACAATAAATAATTGGGTCACTTTTCTCACTAAGATCCAACATAATAGTACTCATCCTGGCTTGACGAGATAACTTTTCTTGTAAGACATAGAATCTTCATACTTAAATTCCGAAGACTTCGATTATTAACCCATAATATCGATTCGATCTCAAATCCATATCAGTCTAACGTAACCATCTACCCCGATCACACTTTATAAGAATTTGTCCCTTTAAACGGTTTGACCGTACATCGTACCGGCTACTGAAATTTGGCCACCACTGGTTTGCCGGAATCCCTCTTTCTTTGATTTTCGCATATTTTTATTTCTTACGGTGGTAATATTTAGTGTTAATGTTTTGAAAAGGAAATGAAGTTTGCCTACGGAACTAAATTGTTTTAATTCCAGCATTTTTTGGGGTTAAGACAAAAACTTTTATTAAATTAAGGCTTGAATTGAGATTCTTAAAATTTGTATCCTACTGTTTGTAATGCTTTGTATTCAGATCGGAGCGACTTTTTAAATTAAGAATAACTCAAACAATATTTTTTGTGAAAGGATGAATTAAATTTGGATACAGATTCAAAACAGTCTTCAAAATTTTCGAAATATTTTTCAAAGGAACACACAGACAGGATCTTTTTCAATGCGCACAAAAAAAGCTCTCAAACGTTTGAAAAAGCACTAACATAATTTTTTTATAAGATGTATGAAAAATTCTTTATAACATAATGAGTGTACTTACAAAAAGCAAACATTAAATTAGTTTCTGTGTTACACAGATAATTTTAAAATAAAAATTGGTGTAAAAAGTTTAAAATTTAAAATAATTCTTCCATTTTTTTCGTTCTATTAAGTATGTGGCTTTCAGTTATACAATAATAAGATAGGATAAAAAAGAAATGAATAAATAGTAAGAAAATGTGCCTTTATTTTAAACATTTTGTCTAAAATAGGACCGGTTAAAGAGTTAAAAAGCACCTGACATTTCTACGGGGAATGATTTTGTAATCATATAGCAGTAAAACAGCTTTTTTTCGAAGAGGACTGAAAAGTATCACGAATAAAATCCGTTACAATACTGTACCTTACCATTTCGTCTTCTGTCATTTTTTCGAGCATATGAATTTCTAACATTATTGGTGAGTTCCAAGATTTGTTTTAAAAGAAAATTAGGGCTCCGCTTTTTTTACTTTTTGGACCAAAACTTTTGCCGAATTTCCAATTCTGCCTATTGTGTTTACTAAGAGAGTTTTTTGTTTATTCCTTCATATTTTTTAATTAAGATTTTGCTCATTTTGGCTGCCATGAAATACGATTAGTATACCAGTGTAAAGATTTTTAAGGCAGTTTAAAAAAATCTAATGACTGTATTTTTATTGTATATCATGGTGTAAATTTGTTCAGGCACAATATTTAATCTAGGATGCGTTAATATTTCTTCAGTACAGAGCTAATTACAAATTACCACTTTGCTTCAATTTTATTTTTAAATATTAAATTTTAAGCGCTCTTCTTTCGATAAAATATATTGATAATTTTAACATTTAACCCTTATTCTTTTCTCATTTTTCCCACACCTCATTAGTAATAATTTTTTCATCTTTTTTGCCAGCATTTCTTTATCTTACATTTCTTAAATCCAGTACTCGTGTTTCTCCAATTTATTTTCCACAAAAAAAAATTCAGAACTATTTTGTTAAATTCTCTTGTTTTTACTTCTTTTAAATTATGTATAATCAAATTCTTTCATCAGGAATGAGTAATTTGTAAAATTATTTTCATATCAAGTGCTTTGTACAAGGCTGCCATCTTGGACAGAAAGTTATTGGTGGTCTAAAATCTTATTTGACATGATTCCAAATTTGCTTTTAAAAAACGTCAGACGTGTAGTATACTGATTAGTTAGTTACAAATGTGTTCTAAAATGTATTCTATCTCATTTCAATTTATTAGTATAAAGCATTTACAGTATACGTAATGAATTATTTGTAATAAAACATTTACATTTACTTAACAAACATTACGAAAATGTACATTAGTGTCTCCCAAGGTAATTTTTGGATGACTTCTTTTGGCAGTCTCCAAAATAGTTGTTTAAGGATGACTAAATAAAAAAAAGTTTTAAAAATAATAACAATGCAGAATAGAAAATTTATCAATGCATATTTTCCTTTAGCTCCAAAACTCATTCTGGGAAAGAAATACCAAATGTACATCAAACTTATACTGTTCAAAAATAAACTGAAAGTAAACTCGAAAACTAACAAACAATATTATATAAATACATAGCAAGTATAGAAGCAGAAAACTAAATAAATTTTTTCAATAAGAACAAATATTGTTTAATTTAAAAATGAGATCGTCTGTCTTTTTAAAGAACATCTGGCCATTTTAAATATAGAATAGCAATTGTGTATAAATAGTAGGTGATTTTATGGAAATGTGGGTAACCACAGTTAAATCAACTAGAACAATTTCGCTATCTCACGGTGAAATTGAAGAAAAAGAAGAAATCGCCAAATGCTAGAGGTACACTCATCTGCTTACTAAGTTTAAAGCCATTTCTTTATAAGAAATAAAATGTATTAGGTAGGAATAAATACATAATTTTCAAATAATTAAATAAAAAAATTGCATATTTGTTCTAAAATTATAAATTAAAATTTCTATCTTAAGCCTTGATAAATACATTTACATCAATGTTCATAAACTAATTCATGCTAAGCATAAATAAAGCAAAAATTTGATTTTTTTTAAAGATATGGTATCTTGTGTGAGAAGTTTTATACTATTTTAACTGCATACACACACGTATATATGTACATCTAAATGGAAAACTTAGTACTTGCACTCGTAGTAGGTGTTGAATTTGTGGTCCTCATAAATAGCCTTGTTGTGAGGAACACGAATTCAACATCTGAATACATACTATTTATTATGTATGCTTTGATTAATGGAAGGAATAATATTTCAATATGTTTTTCAAGTTTTTCTTATTTTTTCTTCGAGTTTCGGTGGCTCAAAAATTCATTTACTTACTACTATTTCCTTTAATTTTTTTAAGCAATTGTTGTTATTTATTTATATCTATTCTTGCAAAACACATTTCTCAGAGACAGCTACTTATTTTATAAAATGCATATTACGTGGATAATACTGGTTTTGCATATGAATAAAAAAGTATATGCTTGTAAATGTATAAATCTTTAATACTTCAGTAGCATTTATTATTAAATAATCAGTACACTAAGTTTATTTAAAGATGTCTTATACCCTTTAAATAACTGAAATTACCAAATACATCTCCAGTTGAATGATAGTACCTCACATAAATATGTATAAAAAAATATTTTTAGTTCAACTAGCGTCGATTATGCACTACAACTCTTTTTTCCCCGAGTAAAATGTCATGTTTTAAACAACCTCTAAAGATGCCATCTTAAGTGACATAACTTTAACAGCAAATGATCAAATCAGCAAATAAACTAAATAACATAATAATGTTACATGATTTATAGCAAACGATAATAATATGGAAGATAATTTTTAGTTAAAACAATATCTATAACATTTTTATAATTAAATAGCCAATTATAAAATTATTCCAAATAAAGAGATGTAATTTAAACAGAACTAATTATTTAATAATTAAGTAAGGTTATTATTATTCGTTGTTCATAAATTCACTCAATTTGTATGTTAAGACTACAACTATCATGTAAATTATAGAGTAAAAATTTAGGAACTCTAAAAAAAAAGCTCCTATAAATCAATGATTTTATAAATCTTTTATAAATTCTATATTAAATTGATAGCTTCTTTTCCAAACCATTTTATCTTAGAATAAATTGTGTACTCTCATAAATAAATACTGATTGAATGAATTTAAAGGTATTTTAAGGCCACACACTACTACTATAATGTAAATTATAGAGTAAAAAGTTTAACAACTCTAAAACAAAAGCTTCTCTAAATTTCTGATTATATAAATATTTCATAAATTCTATATTAAATTGCTATCTTTACTTCTTCAGTATTTTAACTGATACAACATTGTGCACGCTTAAACATATATTTTGAAAATTTAGAATACTAAGACTAGCAATCAATCAGAAGTTTATAAATAAATTGTAGCTTTGTTGTTTTAAATATGAGCAGAGATTTTCTCAATGTATCGCGATGTTTATCTGAAAGTATTATGATCTTTACATTGAAGGAAACAGCCATTAGAGAGGCATTATTCTTGATAAATGACTGTTTTCAAGTAACTTTGTCATCTTTGACAAAATAAATAGTTCCATTATGTTAAGAGACTTGTTCGACATTCTTCAAAGTAAGTGAGATTGATGTTCATGAAGCTTCGGTTTTAATAAACAGAGGGAACAGAATAAAAATAATCCTTGTCAATGAAATGTAGATAAATCGTGAACTATCTTGTACATCGTAGGGATTATAACAAAGATAACTACATATAAGAGCTCATGGAAGAATATTATGAAATTATTTTTCAGAATATTTTGTTGTGTATCTGTACAGTTCCAAAAAATGAATTAATAATTCAATTTATCTTCCAACTTTCATTTCGCAAGTAAATAATTCTTTCTCGAAGTACACAAAATCACGATATTATTTATCAAACTCTTTTTTTGAAATATGAAATTTAGATATATGTATAAAGTTATGATTCTTACTCTTGTAGATTAGCTAAAAGTTGAAACCTAGCCAAGATTTTGAAACCAGTTTGAATGATCAAATTAGTAAGGTTTATGTATTTCGTAAATTTTATAATCCATTGCATCTGCAAATGATTGTAGATAATGTATTCAACGCAAAATTTAGCTTATTTATGGCAAAATATGTCTTCCTTCATTTAGGATTTCATCACAAAAATTATTTACTTCCTAAATAAATTAATTTTTTTAAAGAAAACTGTTGTACACGACGAAAAAAAAAAGATTTATTGCTGCCATTTGATAAAGTGCATGTAACAATAGAAACATTTTTGATAAAAGTTTAATTCAACTTATTTTATTGGTTAAGCCTTAAATTTTATTTTTTTTTACAAAATATATTTTTTTAACATAATTTGTTAAAATCTGATTACAATGAGGACCGTAATTTTGCAAATGCACATAAATGAATACTTTTATATTTAGTGTCATCTGAATTAGAATAAACATATAAAATTGTTTTAAGAATATTAAAACATTTATTTTTTACGAAAATGAAGCAAAGAATAAAATATATTTAAGGTATTATCTTTTTATGGAAATGATTTACACAAATAATACTATATATAAATATCATTTTGTTTATACATAAATAATCAAATACTTTTAAGATATTTATGTATGCATTTAATATATATATCAGCATATCGTACACATTTTAACATTACATGCAATGACTTAATTAATAAATCTGTAATTTTATTATGTCAGCCACATTTTTCCTTTTTTTTCTTAAAAAAAAGATAAGAAAAACATTATAAAATAATTGAATGCAAATTATGAATAATTAAAAATGTAATTGAAAAGTTTTTGAAAAGGTATTGCTTAAAATACTTTATTGGTGAATTGTATTGCCAGCTTTTTGCTCTATTTTGTTTGAAATTTCTAAAGTGTGAAGTATTTATAATTAATCGTAAAAGGAAACTATATAAAACGATTGCTTTATAGGATTAAACGACAATAATATCTTATTGTAATTTTTTGTCTAGCATTTACAGAGTCTTTTATTGAAAAATATTTTTTCAATAATCTTTAAAAAAAAAATTAATTTTCAGATTTAAAGAATTCTACTTTTTTTTATGACTTTGTCGGAAATGACGAACCTCCAAAGGTTTCAATTGCTCCTTTGTTTCGAAGGTAAAAGAATTAAATAACGTTGTGAGATAAGAAGATTATGTAAGGTTCATAAGAAAAAGATATTTTTGAAACCTCGCAAAAGATTTAAGAAAGAAAAATATGTCTATAATATGCATTCTTGTTATTATTTAGAAATATGTATATCCCTAAAAAATAACACCATTGCTACAAATTAAGATAAGCAAGCTAATGAGATAGTGTATTACAGTTACTTTTCTTCATTAAATGTTGAACCAAACTTAATTAGAAAATAAATACCTGTGTAAGTAAAGAATATTTTTAACATATATACATATATATTTATTCCTAATGGCTGATAAAAGGCAACTGTAATAAATTCAAACATTAAAACAAGAACAAAGACTGGAAGTACAATAAGTCTTTACATCTATTATTATGTGCCAAGTCTCCTGTATCTCTCTCACAAGTGTCTCGAGTACAGCGCATGGAAGTAATTCAAACTGTTTGCATCCATTTCCTCCGTGATGCTACACAGTTGACAAAGAGGATTTGTCATTATTTTATTAGATGTTTGGGGAGACAATCGTGGCCAGTAGTAAGCGAAAAGTGATCTGTCCTTTGGACAAGTTGGGATATTTGTGATTTCCTATATTCATTTTTTGTCTTTGATTGCCTGTTAATGGTTTTCCAATAATCGCCACTAAATGAGTTTTAAATTAACCATTTGGCAATATAAGAAGTAATTTATCTGTTATTTTGGTTATTTTCTTTGTCAGGATATCTGCTGTTTCATTTCCTTGGAAATACAGTGCACTGGTACCCATTGCAATGTAACTTCTATATTATTTTCAATTAAATCATTCAGAACCAAACGAATATTTAACCCTTTACATGTCTATTTCTTACCGATGGTACATTAAAATGTTTTGGAGGGACAAGATTGGTTTAAGAAAAAAAAATTTAGCTTGTTAGGTAAAATTATGTTGATTTTTAGGAACACTTTAGGATTACTGGGGACATGTTAATCCTTTCCTGCTGGCTCCCATTGAAAGGTATTTATAAACGTTTAGTTTTTTATTACCTCTAACAATAGGAAATTTGTAAAATATATTTTGTTGATACCACAATCTCAAAAGGAATAATGAGTTAAACATATTTTATTTTCTAGGTGATGATGATGAAATAAGAATTTTTTCGTATTATTTTAAAGAAAATTTATGAAAACAACCACATCAGTACAATAAACACAACCAATTTATTAAATATTTTGGAAATATGAAATATGTAAAATAGGTAGCAAATAAGACAAACAAGGATGACGGATAAAGTTATCAGATTGATGAATTTTGTGGTAAGAATATTTACCATGGCCGGAAAAGGGTTAATATATTAACTGACGCAGGAGTCAGAGGAAGAAATGGACAGGAGGGTAGACTTAGAATAGGATAGTATGATAGGCTTTGAGAGTTTTTCAGATTGGCATTGGAGCTGTGTTAAAGAGATTTGAATAGCTCAGATCCATGCATCAAAGCCTGTTTCATACCTTCTTTAGCATATCACTAAACTCATTGGAACTTAAAACTTATTATTCCAGAACTTCTCGTTGAAGAACAAAATGCATTGAATCAATTTTAATGTAATTTACTAATATTTTTATGATATCGTATTGATTTATTGGTCCGTGACCTGTCTCATCATCTATTAGAAGAACCTTTAGCTGAAATGAAATAAACTGTTTGTCATTGCACTACTTTGAATATTTAATTGATATTTAGAGATTCATTATTCATCATTTAATATTTTAAAATTATCACCTTAGAAAAAGATTGATTGGTAGATTAATAATTTTAAAAAAAACTAGTGCAATTATTGACGTACTTGATAATTTCATGCCACGGGTAGAGGATGCGGTTGGCACCTGGGTCGTCAAATCACATTTCACCATCAAAAGCTTCACACCATAAAAACAAAGGAAATTTGAAACTCCATAGATTCTTTCTTGCATTAGTTGCTCTACACAGAAAATCATTAGGGGTGCCAAAACATAAAACAATAACTTGAAAGAACAACTCCCACTTAAATTTCATGAACAATACCAAACAACTACCGTACAACTGAAAAACAGACATCTAGTACTTCAATGTTACATTGTTCAAAAAGTATAATCTTTTGTCTGGTATATATATGTATGTATATATATATATTATTGATCGTAAAACCATGAAAGAATCATCAGAATTAAATTAAATTTAATGCACAGAGAACTGGTATTAGTACAAATAAATGACGAAATTTTCAAAGCAAAAATTAATATTAAGTGTCCGAAATCAATATATGGTGTAGCCACCAAGCGCTGCAATAAGTGTTTCCATACGATATGACATGGAGTCAAACATATTTTAAATGTCTGCTTCGGGAAGAGAAATTCATATTGCTTGTATGCACAGCAAAAGTTAGTCATTTGAAGCTGCAGGACGCGGATCACGAGCGAGATGCCGGCCAACCAAATTTCACACGTGCTCAATAGGCGACATATCCTGCAAAAAAGCAGGCCAAAAAAAGGGGGTGGATGTGTTGGGCTAAACAAAAGTCCCGAACAGTCTTTGCAACATGTGGGCGTGCATTATCTTGCTGAAAGATAGCTCCAGGAATGCCTTGAAGGAAGGGAACTACTTCAGTCTATAGCACTTCACGGACGTACCAGTTGCTATTACCCTCAATTCGTAGCAAATTGGAACGTCCATGATACGAAATCACACTCCAAACTATAATTCCGGGTGGTAGGACACTATGTTGTTCGATAACGCACTCTGGAAATCAGCGTTCACCTGCATAGCGTTTAACAAGAATCTAACCATCATATTCCCCCAAATTGAAGCGTGATTCATCTGAAAAGACAACTTGGTGCCAATCAGCTTGCCAGGCTCTGTGCTCATGAGTTCATTGCAGACGCAGCCGTCGATGGTTTGCCGTGAGCGGGATCCAGTATATAGTTTCCCTTGCACGCAATCCACATTACAGTAGACATCGACGAATTGACGAAGCCAACATTAGTACACATACAGCAGTAGACCAACGTGCTGCCAACTGCCTGGAACAAGCTGTACGGTCATTCACCGCCAAGCGTGTAATAAAATATTTGATAATTTTAAAATTGATAGAATGGCCACAATCTTATTAAAAAAAGTTTTTAGAACATATTTTTCATATCACTACTAATTAAATTATTAACAAAAATGAAAACATTTATTACAGCAGAGATAAGCCTCAATGATATTCCATAAAAGTTTTACATACTTTTAGACATAAAAAACACATGAATGATTCACTAATGTTGGAGAGAGAGAAGTTGTAATAATACATTTGAGTAAACTGTGTATTCTATTTTGCAACCAGAAATAAATTATTTTCTTAATACAAATATTGTTATCGGTAAATTTTTTAGCGTTAATATTTTAAGTGATAATACAAATTTTTCTTAAGAGTTGAAACATATTTTTAGGAACAAATGCTCTCGTAATGGCAAATATTTTTTTTCAAAAAGGCTATAAATACGTATTTTTTAAATAAATATTTTCTTATATATTTATTGCAATAGATAAAAAAAATGCAGTGAAATCTCTTTGTATTTTCATATTTTCTTAAATAATGGTATAGTGAAATGTGTAAAAGTTAATTTTAAAAAATGTATACTAAAAAAAATCATCATCATACCATACCAGCAAAGTAGTACATACCCCGCCCCCTGATTAAAATTTTTAAAGATATTGGGACGTTTTTCATAAGCATAATTGCATTTAAACGATCCCTACTTTCAAATTACACGCACAGGTACTTACACATAACTTAATATTTATTTAAATTCTACTCTAATTTTTTTTTATCAAAATCCTAATTATATATTTACGAATACTCTATTTCGAAATACAAATCTCATGCATTTCATTTTTCATAAATTCTCACTTAACAGACGCGCTTGAATTTGACAAATTTATTTTTGATATTTATTTGTGTTAAAAGCATTAAACCTTAAAATATTTTGAATTTTTTAATCGTGATTCCTAATAAAGTAATATCTTAATAACTTACATGTGTCTTACTGAGATGTTGAATGTTTTTCCTAAGACGCTCACGCAACTTCTAAGAGTATGTAATATATATTTTAACTTAAACATGTAAATATGCTGTTTTCATTTAAATTCCTCTCTGTTCTACTAGAGCTTTGAATACAGAATGAGATAATTCTTGATTTTGTTTGCCTGATATTTGAGCGCAGAAGATGTTCAGTTTTCTCTTTTGATGATAAAATTACCTAAATCTGATTAAAATTCAGAATTTTCGAGCTGCCACGAATGCGAAATCAGAATTTAGAAAAAGAACACATCTTTAATTTTATATATATATATATATATATACTCAAAAAGATCTTCAAATTATTCATTTTAATCTAGTGATGAGTACGGGGGTGTGGATTTTAAAAAATAAATTTTTGGTTCTTTCGGGTATACCTGGTCACATTGTGGCATTTCTAGAAACGCAGATGCCGGCAGCATAGGCGAACAGGGCTCACAACTAGAAGCAATAAACCATTGACGCTATTTTCCCATTCTATAAGGCTACATGTCAAGCAAGTAACATAAAAAGTTTATATGTACCAAGTTCAAGGTAGGATAAAATTAAAGCATTGCATTACTAAGGATCTCCTAGCAACGCCAGCCATCCACATCAAGGAGTTGTTGTCCAGATCCGGCATCTGACTGGACACGACTCCTTAGCGGAGCATCTCCATCGCATTGGAATTTTTTGAATTTTGGTTGCTCTCTTGCAGTACATTAGATTACCTAAATCGCGACCACATTCTTTGATTTTTATCACTTTTTGTCAACTCCAAAACGATGTTTTACTAGCGTGCTGCAAAACTTTAGAGGCAGTGAATTTAGTCACTTCTAAATTTAAATAATTATTTTCTTGTAATTTTGTATTTTTATACTTAGATTTTGCCTTATTATTGAAAATTTTTTTTAAAAATAAATTGTAACAAAGTAACAGCATTTGTAAAGTTTTTAAAACCAAAATTTGTCGAATGTTAATATAAATAAAAATATTAGAGATGCAGAATAAAATAATAAGAAAATAAGTTTCTTTTAAATAATAATTAATAAAATAGGTTATATTCATGACAATAAGATGACATAACATTAGTACGATCCGAGTGTCTACGCTGGTCGGGCATGGGCATGGAAGTAATAATATAAGTATAATGGCATACAATGATACCTTAACCTCGAGCAAATTATTATCGGGAAATGATTTGTCAAAAAATATCACATTTTTTTTGCTTTGTTATGGTATTTTTTTTCCAAATTAAGAGTGCAATATTTTACCCCATATTTTACCCTGCCTACAATATTTTACCCAATGCAAATTGTATCTATATAACTCATTAATGAGATGATTTTCTGTACTTAAAAAGAAAAAAAGTGTTTTTTACAAATGATCACAATGCGGAATGCTAAGCTTTATGCAAAATAGGAGCCCCTATTACTTAACACGTTTTTATAAGTTTCACTTGTATGGAACAGAATCTTGGAACTCGATTTTTACCCACCTTAAAAGGTCAGATTAATTCGAAATTTTGCACACTTGTCAAGGATCGATGACAATACAATAATTTCATAATTTTGTTACATTTTCCTGATCAGGACATCATGAATAACGATATCCTGATTTGGCGACTAATTCTATATACCACTTCCAGATTTGGCGACTATTTCCATATACCATTTCAAGATTTGGCGACTAATTCCAGATTTAGTGACTAAAAGATTAAGGTGCAACCCCTAAAACGAATACACACTTGTGGTTTAGAAGTAAAACAAACAAAAAAAAGTGTTCTTTATATGAGCAAGGGTAGGTTGGGTGCGTCAGCTATTTCTTACCGTAATATAAACTATTGTCTAGTATTTTTGAAAATGGAAGTAAAAAAATAGACCCATGCATGGGAAAAAATTTATTTAGGTTCTAACTGTTAATTATTTTTTTTATTTTTACAAAGAAATACGTTTAAAAGTGATGTTACGAATTAATATTCTAGCAAACGTTTAAAAGGTGATAATACGATTGACACTTAATATTTCTTCTTAAAACGCTTTGATTTGACCTTTATCTACAGAGACGGAATTTTTGAAATATAACCATTCGGAACTGATCCAACGGAGATAATAGATACCTTTTAGACCCATTAATTAATATCCATTGAAGAACAAGACTAATTCCAGTAGCTACTTAATTCTTCTTCCCCGGTTCCAAATACCAAAATCAAGAATAAATTCAACAATGAGTAAATAATAGTGTGAAAAACTAAAAAAAAACACGTTTTTAATGTAGATCGAACTAAAAAAATGAAAAATAAATTATAGTTTAAAAAAACTAAAAAACACGCTTTTATAGTGAATCGAACTAAAAAGTAAAAATTAATTCTTAATATAAGAATAAAATGATTAACAAGAAAATTAATGCCATTTTGGTAAAAGTGTGGGGGCTTTGTTCTACATTTTTACACTAACTCAGCATTTCGGAATAGAACTAGTAAGAAAGTTTAACAATTAATATAGAGTTTGGATAGGCATTAAGTGGACCGCCAAGACAATTTGGGTGACCGCCTTCACATAAGATCTTGGTCGTGCATACTAAAAGAAACACAGGGGGTTATCAAAATTCTGGAAACACCTGTGAGTAAAAGTGATATTTCTGAATGCACTTCTTAAGCATTACAGTATAATAATAGCTACCAGTTTTTTTTATAAATAGAAATGTATATATTCTGATAGTATTCGTTTATATATATATATATATAGCTTTATTGGAGTTATGTAAGACTTGGATTTTTTTTTCAAAATTATAAAATGTTGGATCTCTCAGATTTTTAAAGAGGTGAAATTGTGGGAACCCGTCTAGCTGGAGCAAGTGTGACCAAAACATCCCAGTATGTAGAGGTTTCTAGAGGTACGGTGTCTGAAGTCATGACTGCTTACACACTGCAAGAGACAAGCTCGACAAGGCAAAATAGTGTAAAGAGAAATATAAGTTAAATATTCTCTTTATCTCTCTTGAAACACAAAATTTTTTCCCCTTCAAAAGGCCTCAATTTTTGAATAATAACTTTTGGAATTTAATGGACGAAGTAAAGTATCCTAATTTAAAAAAGCTGCAATTCATTTAACATCGTTCTGTCGCTCTACCTGCCTATGTGAATCTACATTTTCAACGACAGACATAATTAAAACAATGTATCATTCCCGTTTCACAGACGACCACTTAGAATCCATTGCAAGATTAACAGTTAGTAATTATGTTCCGAGATATTCAAGATTGGTACGGATAGTATGCAGACTAAATCTTCTGTGACTTTAACTACGAGAACTAACCATAAATTAAAATGATTTATTTTTTATGTATTTTGAATGGTTTGATAATAAATGCATCATTTGATATTATAAGTTCGTTGGTATAAGTATTATATATATATATATATGTGTGTGTGTGTGTGTTTCTATTTTGCGTTTTACTTAAAACACAATTTTAAAAGTGTAAATTTTTTACTGTAGATTTGTAGGTAAGTACATATTCTGTTTTTATTATTGTTATATTATAAATATTGTTGAGCTTTTTCTTTGCTTATCACACCTTCGCCATAGAGTGGACCGCCACACCTTGAAAAATTAGAAGTAGACCGTGTCACGTAAAAGTTTGCCCACCCCAGATATAGAGCATTCCACGCTTTAATCCAACAACATTAATTTTCTCGTTCATCATTTTATTCTTATATTAAGAATTATTTTTTTTTTTACTTTTTAGTTCAATTCACTATAAAAGTGTGTTTTTTAGTTTTTTTAAACTATAATTTATTTAAGCTGATAAGCCATTCAACAGGCAAGAGTAAATTGAATTACAATCTTTTATTATACGTTTTGTAGGGAAGCAAATACTATCAAAATATATGTACGATTTTGCGAAATGAAGAGAAATGCGCGCTAGTTGTAAAATGATTACATCAAAAAAAGTTAATTCAACTACTTTTTCTGGTCAAAGCAATAGAGCAAAAAAAAAATAACTTTATAAGGATCAATTATGTTAAATTTGAGTGAAAAATATTAGAATGACATATGTGTATATGTTTTTATTAAAATTAAAGAACAATTTAGGGATTTTATATTGATTCTATAAGTGCATACTGCCGAAATAAAAGTAGTAATCACAATTTAATAATAATAATAAAGTCTGGAGTTTTACACCAGTGTGAAAACCAAAGTATATTTTTCCAAGATATCCTTCAAACTTTTAAAGGTAAAACTATAGTCAAAATTGTATGAAAAAACTTTTATACCCTCAAGAAAAGTTTTGTTTCGCCTACCAGTAAACAAAACTCCTTCAAACATATTTCAAACTCAAGTTTAAATACTTCTTAATATATAAAGAATGTTTTTATATACTTTCTTTGAAAAACGGAAGTAATTCAATTCTCACTTGAAGCCCATTTTGAAATTCATTTCTTTTGCCATTTGTTTCTTTTCAAAACTCAATTCAACAATAAAAGCTTTTAAGAGTGAAAATAAAGTTATGTCACCAAACACTCATTTATTTGGAAGTAAAAAGAAAATGAGTAAACACAAATCCATAAATATTCTTAAATGGGTTGTAATAAAAGAAACTTCTTTCGATTTTTTATAATCGATTTTAGGAGAAGGTGACGTCTGTCTAAAGTATTGTTATTATTATTTGAACTTTTAATACTCTATCTTCGAAGAAACTTCCCATACAGTTTGAAAGATTCTAAATAAAGTAGAAGTGGGAATTATGAGAGTTATAAAACCAAGTATTTCGTTTTACAAAGTAAGATAAAGTATATAAATGTAATTAAATTTTGTACATGATGGCTTGGTCATCATTGTAAACTCATAACTACATTTCTCTAGTGAAAAACGTAACGTTTAATTTAGTATTATTTACAAAGAATTATTTACCCTTAAATGTAAATTATTGAACTCAGACATAAATTTTGCTTTAATATACAGGGGGTCCCAAAAATAACGCCCAAACTCTACACAACCATATTCCTCATCGGAAGTACATAAATATTTCGCAAAGAACTGCACGTCTACAATCCGTAGTTACGATAGAAATATAGTAAATGAAGATACATGGCGAATAATGAATGATAATGCATAATGATTCATGATGAGGCTCCAGCGCATTTTTAGCTCATGCACGTGATTGGCTGAATACAGTACACTTTGGTCTCTGAATCAGACAAGATGATCTGGTTCCATAGCCACCACGATTGCCAGATATCATACAAGTAGATTTTTCCTGTGGAGCCACTTCATAGTGATTGGTGTTTTGAGACATTGTTATTACGCCAACGTAGACTTAATTGCTGGTCTCGGTGCTGCTTGAAATTTTGTTGACACCGAGCTGCTAGGTCTTATGCCCTCATCCTTTCAAGATGGATCTCAAGCCAGCCTCTATATGCACTTTGGGTATTTTGAACATATCTGCCTTTACAAAGTTTCCAATCGTGCTGTTGATAGTCTCTAATATGGTTGTTACGCCATACTACACTAATTTCAGCATTTTTCTGGTAAACTATGGGTAGTACAGGTACAGTTCTTTGGGCAGTTTTATTTACTTTCAACGATGAATTTTGCTATGCAGATTTTACGCGCTATTTTTGAGACACCCTGTATAAAGAACAACTCAGATAATTATTAAATTGCAGCAAATTAATTATAAGTAATAGCTCGTAAATGGAATTGTTTAAAGTGAAATATGAGAAACATATTTCATTATACAATTGTTCATCTTTTAAATACCGCTTTTACTACACCCGTACAATGAAGAGGATATTAAGGTAGAAACATTTGTTTCTATAGTGACTTTACGCTGGGGTACACAGAGCTAAAAATTATAAATAAAAACAACCTTAAGCTCTCATGTGTCCATGAGAGACTTTCAATGCGCCACATGACTGAATTTATGAAAAACAGTTGCAAAAATGGATGCCACATTGGATGTCCATTGAACTGCATAAAACATATTGTTCTGTAACAAAACGAATTTCCTGACTTAAATTACGTAATCTAGCTGTACGATTCCACAAACCCATGTGAATAACAAGTGTGTCTTCTCGGTCGGTCGTGGAGTGGGTTTGCTGATAACATGCATTGTAATTTGTTAAACTCTTCTGCTGCAATCTGTATCAAATTAGAATAAGAATCAAGAGATCAGGATCGTCGTAAGGTATTCAGTCGGGAAAAAAATCTGTAGTTTTGATGCATTCAATGATTTCTGGTACTAGTTCATGTTTCTTTCACGAAGCATAACACCTTCGCAAATATAACTATTGTTTGAACGTTGCTTCTCAAAACTGTTTCCAATGTAAAATGTCCCTTTTTATACAGAATATAGATGACACATTTGCGTTGCTCAAATTTGTTGAAATTAATAAACAATATGTCCTTACTTGTTGTAACAGGCTGTTATTTAACTGAGTTTTCTTTCAAATAACCAGCGACTTACAACCATGATTCGCATCATACAGGAGCATTTCGAAGATATGAAATTATTTTTCTCGGGGTGTTTATGGGAACGGTTCATGAATTTCGACCCCGAAACTCATTTTTCACTTCTATTTTTATAAAACATGAGTTTTTACGCTTCTAATGGTGAAAAATTATCATTCTACGTGCAGTAGAAGTATTTGTAATATTTTTTGAAAATGTTTTACTACCTGTCTAAGTCCACCTGCCATGCCCATTCATAAGAAAACAAACTTTTTTCTGCATTGTAAGCCCCGCATTTTCACTCTGTTTTCATTATTATTTAAAATACTTTGAATGACAACTTCTAGTAAAATAAATGAAGTGAACCGAATACTTGTTTATTATTTGAAACGTGCTGTTTTCATTCAATTAGAAAATACTTAATTAGTTTTTTTCTCACTCTCCATTTGCTGATATTTTGAAATTTTTTACATATTTGTTGTTAATTTTTGCCTTTTGAACCATTTCCCAAAACAATGCCAAGATTCAAAAATAAAAGTTTTAAGAAACGAAGCATTACTGGTTCACATTTTCAGTCAAAGGTAAGTTAATCCATTAACAATTTGAATGTTTTTGCTTCAGCCAAGAAGCTGAAATCATGTACTGACTACAGAAATTTCCTTGAAGAAAAAAATGGAAATACAAATTAAATTATAAATATGTCTTTATTGTCTGAAGCTATAAAAATATCTGTTGTATGTAAAAAATGCAAAAATAATAGTATTTCAATTAAATTCTTAAGAAAAGGTCAAGGCTTGGCCACGGAATCTTCTGTTCCTTGCGAAACTTGTGCATTCAGCCAACCAATTTCTTAATACTGATACATATAGGATTTCATGTAATGGAAAATAATCTAAGCATTATGAAGTCAATACCATGCTTTCATATGCCATGAAACATATTGGTAAAGGTAAGTCTTCTGCTGAAATTTTGTATAGAGGTATAAATTTGCCAACTCAATCGCAAAGATTTAATGAAAATGAATCAGCATTAGACACAGTTATAAATACTGTGGCTGCTGTGAGTATGCAATTTACAGCTAAAGAAGCCAGAGATGTCAGCGGACATTTTGACATACCAGTTGCTATTAATGGTATTTGGAAAACGCGTGAGCATACGTCTTTGAATGGTGCTGTCATTGCAGCAAGTGTTGATACCGGCAAAGGGCTTAATGCTTCAATTTTATCAATATTTAGCAAGTGTCCCAACAAAATTCATAATGAGAACTGTACGGCTAAATAATTTGAAAATAGCGGAAGTATGGGAGTTTTAGGAGCCATCGTAATCTTCCAACGCTCTGAAAAATTGCATGATCTGTGATATACCAATATTATGGAGGATAGTAACTTTAAAGCGTGTAAACAGATAATGAGATGCAGCCATATGGTGATACGCGTATTGAAAAACTAGAATGTGTTGACCATGTCGAGAAACGGATGGGGACTCGACTACGAGCTTTAAAACTAAACATGAAAGGTAAGTAATTGAGAGAGAGAAAAAATCGATGGATCGTGATAGACTTACAGACGCTGAAATTGACAAACTACAGCGTTATTATGGATTGGCTATTAGAAACAATACTGATAGTATTAATTCAATGAAGCAAGGCATTCGGGTTACATATTTCCATAAAACATCTACAGATGCATATCCACAACATGGCTGTGCCCAACAAACGAAGATACCCGGCGTGGATATAACCGAGTAATTACATGTGAAGTATATAAACGCAAGAACACCTTGCCATCTTAAGTGCTCGATTGTATCAAAGATGTGAACAGGAAATTATCAACCACTAATTTCCTTGCCAAATGCTTACATGATAAGACACGAAACTGTAACGAGAGTGTAAACAGCATAATCTGGTCACGGATACCCAAAAAACATTTTTGTGGAACTGGGCACATTAAAAACTGGAATACTGTAATCTATTGCTTCCTATAATCAAGGTAGCATCACTTAATGTTGTGTTCTTGCAACATTAGGTATATCTCCGGGTTTTTGCACAGATCAAACAATGAAAGCAGTGGTGGATCGGGAGAGACAACGGAAAGTAAATTATGACATTTTATAAAAATCTAAAGAAGCAAGGATGAAAACAAGGCATAAGAAATATATAATAGAGGGTGTTTTATTGGATAAAATTAAAGAACCAACTATGGAGCTGGCATGCATTAATTACAAGTAAGTTTTCTACTAAGATCCATTTTTCTCAAAACTATCATAATTTACCATGTAAGAAACTTTTGTTCTTAAACTTCTGCATTTAAGACACCTGTTGACACGCCACCACGAGACTCTGAGCGTAATGTCAATCATCTATGAAGTTTCTTTCTTTTCTATTTACATCTAGGGTATTGTTTTTAATTGCATGGAGTAAAATGCATTCAAAAGAACGAAAAAAAAATCTTTTTCATTACTGCCATTTTTTTGAAAAAGAATTTGAAAGTATTTTTAAATATTTATTAAAGATCGGAAAACTCACATGTGTGGCGCACTAAAACCGTCATAAAAATATTTTCAATTATTGGATAAAAAAAGTAAAAACAAAGAAAACTTCCTTTTTATGCTCTTTCAAATGCAAGTAATTTAGAGAATTTTAAAATTAATTTACAGCATTGCTCATTTTGAAAAAAAGCGGAAATTAAACATAAAAACTCCACCTTCTTGCGGAAGAATAAATGAAATTTCTCCTACGACTCATTGATGAAAAGTGATTTATGAATCGTTTGGTTGGTTGTGATTGAGAAATGTAGTTTTCTTAGAATTTGTCGGAGTGTTTTGCGGATATGTGATTTTTTAAGTAAAAAGCTTTACCTAAAATTTCGTTATTTTATTGAAAAATTTGACTTGTTTCGTACAACCAGATAAATATCAGTGGTTATTCTCACTTTTTAAAAAAATCACTACTTGTACAATGTGAGATGGGAAACTATCTTCCGTTTCTTTTTTCCGTTTTCCCGTATATCTTAACCAAAAAATATACTTATAAATTTCTCGAAACAAATGAAGCGTTGCTCATTACCAAAGTAAACAGTGAGTATTATTCAGTTGCATCTTGAATGAATATATAATGAATATATTTTTTAATAATTAAATTGCAATTTTTCTAAATTAAATTACTAGGCAAAATATGAACTAGAGAAGATATATTTCTTATAACACTTAAGTCGCAGAGTACTTGATGTTATGGAGCTGGTAGCGTTAATAAATTTTTTTATTTATTTATATTATACATTTAAGTATTATACAATATAAAGTGTATGCAATTCGATTTATATACTTATGAAATAGAATTTATAAACATTATTTAATGTGTATGTCATAACTTAACAAAAATATGTCTACTTTTTTAAAAATAACATGTATGGAAAGAAAATTTTGGATAAATATTAATTTCTATGTAGATTTATTCAGAAAGATAATTCCTAAAAGGATTAATAATTTTTTATAGTTAGTAGTTTCCAAAATAATAAATAAAATAGTATTTCAACTTCACAATAAAATAACTTTCGAACGTTAAATATATTTATCTTAAATCCATCATCTTAAATTTGACAATTATTTTCTTAAGCTTTTTATGTCTTAAATTGTTTCTTTTAGCAAAAACGTTTGCTAGCGCAATTGTTTCGTACAGTCATTGAAAATAAAATCCAAAGATCTATGTTAATTGTTCCATCTTTAAATGCTTTTCAGGAATTATTTATTGCATGCCATATACCCCGGCATATTACGTGCACCTATACTTTAAAACTGCATGACTGAGTGAATATTAATGTCGCACTGTTCAGCTACTCGAGGGCTTTTTGAGGACGGACTTCGTAATTTCGAACCATGGGCAAGTGACGAGGATGACATCTGAGCTGACACCCCCTCTCCTAACTACCACACCAACGGGATGAACGTTTGAACTCTCGACAGATTTAACGTGCATCGCTCCACTATATGGAGGGTCTTTAGTGGTTCTGGGCTCGTAATCATGGCATGTCAGGCACGATCCAATACATTGACCACTGGCCTACCAGACCCACTTTAAAACTGCAATTTTAATTTTTTTTTGGTATATCGCCGCTTAACACGCACTTTTTTTACTAATAAACCAGAAATGTATATGCGCAATGTCATTTGAAGTCAAATGTAGTATGTGAGGTTAATAAAAAAGAAAGAAAAATAAGCCTGACATAATGAAAAAGTCATAAGAAATGCAGCATAATCTAAATTTTTGTTGGGGCATTTTATAGAAGCGTATTGAAATGTTTTCTCTTTTTCATATCTTCTTTTCTAATAATTTATTCTCCTCACTCACTGTTGAAACGTATTTAAATTGCCTGGATCCTTTACTCTCTCAAGCATCCGATTTTAACAATTGGCCCCATATTTTATAAGCTTGGCATAAAGAAATTGCTTGAAATAAATTGAACAATCTTATTTGCTTTACATTGTATGAACAAATTTTAGAGATGAATTTATGAAATATGTTCATATATCAAGGTCGATATATTCTTTTGAAATTAGATATATGTTAAGATTATATGAAACATCTAATAATAATATTCTCAGATAAAATTTTTAACCGAATTTTTTGTAATAAACAATTTTTGGAAAATGAATGATGCATTCAAGTTAAGATTTTGCAATCATTGCCTTTGTATTATTCTTTCTCCATAGCAGTGATCCCTAACCTTTTTTACAGCAAAAACCCTTTTAAAAAATAACTTTCTTCATAGACACATAGACCCTTCCCTTTACATTTTTCAGAAATATTCAGAATACAATATAATTATGATACTTAGCTGCACAGAAAATTTTCAAAAATTACAATTAACCGTAAAATCCAACGTATATCGCGCAGTTTTAACACAAAAAACAGTACTGAAAATTATGTGTGAGCGTTATACGCCAGGTATAAAAATTAGAGTTTAAAAAAAAAAAAGAGATGAGAATGTGAAAAACCTTTTTCTACATAGATCGAAAAACTGCTTATTTTAAAGAAATGACAATCCTTATGAGTTTAAAGATTTGTATGTCTAAAAGTATATTATTTTTTTCAAAAGCCTGGGATAATACTTCGAAAAAAATTACATCAAAACATATAATCATTCCATATATGCATTCTAGGTTTCTACGTAAAAAAAGGGGGGGGGGGCCGCTATACAGTGATTTTTACGGTAACTAAGAATGACAGAACATTAGGGAGAAAAAGTGGGTTGTAAGGTTCTTTTTTATTTGCTTACTATTTTCGTATTTTTTTAAAAAATATAATCAGGATTTTTCAGAATTACAGTGGTCAAAAAAACTTCTGGCTCGTGACTTGCGTGTTTCAAGATCGAGAATAGTACCACTGGAAACCCATTGTGAAAAGTGCCGAATCACGTTAAGAATTTGGAAGTTCAAATATATTTTTGTTGGTGTGTTGTGGAAGTTATGAGATGGGGGATGCCAGCTCAGTTGTTGGTCTTGTCACTTTACCATGGTTTTAAATTACGAGATCCTTCACCAAAAGCCCTCGTGTATCTGAATGGTGCAACATTAATATTCACTCTCTCTCACTCACTCCATTCAGAAACACAGATTAGAATCACATAATAGTCCAATTTCGATAAACGTAGTAGTCGTACTTTATATTATTATTATTTTTTTAATATATGACCTGAACTTCCTTATAAAGGCAAAATTACTACGGCATAAAAAATATAAATAAACATCTTACTTTATAATTTTTCTATTTCCCTAAATTTTGCACGTACTTTTAATAAATTAAAAAACAATCAATATGACAGTTGTATTTAATGCTTTTATAGCCTTAATACTTCATCTACATTAGTCCTAAAATTAATTGCAAATCATCGCGTGCACACGTTCTGTAGTTTCCAATATATATTTCAAGTTTCTTCTTTCTTTTTTTTTAACAAATTGTAAACGCGATTAAATCCTGCCTCAGCCAAGTAAGTAGATGATGATGATGATGAATGGCCAGTGGAACCGAGCTCACCCGAAGAGGGTTTAGAGCTACAACCGATCCCTCGGGAAACAACCACCCTCACATCCGGATTTTATTGCAAACAAAATCAAAGTTTACATTTTAAACAATTTCAACTTTTTTACAAAAGAAATAGTAAAAATATACAAAACAAATGCACCATAAAGACAAAAAAAAAAAAAAAAAGACAGAAAACAGGAAGCATAAATAATTACATTAAAAAAAATAGTTTCTTTGGAATCAAATTTCCAGTTGATGACACACCACTTCCTGTTGATATTTTCCCGCCATTTGGTTGCTCAGTTTTCAGAAAAAGGAAATGATTCATAAAAAAGGAGGATTACTTTTTTTTTCCAGATCTCCTCCCCCATTTTTTTTTAAAGAAACATAAAAGAAGATAGCAGCAGTTAAAAATAAATAAAGAGAGAAAAGGGGGGGGGGGAGATAGATTATTGGATTTTATTGGAGATATCATTTTTTGTTACAAAAATTAATAAAATAAAAAAAAAAAAAACAGGAAATTAACCTGAAAGTATATTAATATTGTAAACTAAGAGTTAAACCAGGAAGCTGCAAAAAATTGTGAAATATAAATAGGGTTTAGAGATAAAAGGAGAAAAAAAAAAAGAGGGTGAGAAAAAAAAGAAAAAAAAAGACAGGAAACATTTGTGGAAGAGGAGGGGGAAAAAACCGCTTGTGTGTGACCACAAAAGAGTACCGACCAAACCCCTAAGGAATCTGATCCCGGACTGTAGAGGCAATTTTAATACATGATTTTAGTTAGAGTGAATGGAGGGATTTTTGACGATAGATTGGAACCAGGCTTTTTTAGCATTTGAGATGGAGAGACCAAATGGAAATCTTTAGTCAGAGGACAGGCGAAAACATAATGGTCAGCGTCCCCCACAGAACCACAAAGACAATTGGGAGTAGCTTTTAATTTGAAACGATGCAAATAAGAAACAAATGGGCCATGGTTGTTAAAAATTGGGTAACGTAACTGGAATGGGATTAATATCTAAACTGGGTTTGGAAGAAGGATTTGACTCTTAAGCCAGTATCAGAGTTTGACCACCAACTCCCAGCCTCAATTAATTTGTTTTGAAGATTTTGATGACATAAGAGCGAGGGCGGGGACACTCACCTCAACACCATTAGTAGTAGCGACTTAAGCAAAGTAAGTAGATGAGTGAGTGAATATTAACGCAGCCCTGTTCAGCAACACGAGGGCTTCTGGCGACGGTCCGCGTAATTTTGAACCATGGTCAAGTGACGCCAACAACACCTGACCTGGCACCCCCTCTCCTAACTACCACATCATACCAACGGGAGGATGCTTGAGCTCTCGACAGATTTAACGTGCATCGCTCCCCTACATGGTGGGTCTTCAGTGGTACTGGGATCGAACTCATGACACGCTAGCCATGATCCGATACCTAGACCACTTGGCTACTGCGGCCACCCTAGTAAGTAGATAGAAGCTAAAGTGGGTTAGTTTTACCTTTTTCTTCCAAATATATTTGCAATTCCAAAATTTGGCCTCAAAAGTTTGAAAATGTATTTTTTTTTCCAAATCCCCCCCCCCCCAGTGTTAGTTGCATCAGTTTCAAATGGATTCCTGATGCAAGAGGTGACATTAAAATTTTCCAAATCCTTATAACATATATTAATATCTCTTTTTAATTGTTTCAAGTGGTCAGTGTATATTTCAATGTCATGGACATTAATTTATCATTTTCAACATATATGCTGCATTAAATATTCAAAGTAGCGAAAATGATTTCGATTTAAAATGGCCGACGAAAACCAATGACAAATATATAAAAGCAACACGACATTTTTTTCAGATACCTAGCTCACTTATTTTATATGCAAATCTATATTATATATATGCATATATATATTAAAACTGGTATTCATTTTTTCCCACTACAATACTTAATTAAATAAATAAAATTTTAAAACAGGAAATATAGTTATCATCCCCTAGAATACCGTATATTTAAAAAAAAAAATTCCATAAACCACCAAGGAATTCACTTGAATCCCATTAGAAATCCCTGTTTAGACCATTATAATATGGTATTGGGGACAGACTTCGCGATTCTGAACCAAAATCGAATAACGAGAATGACACTTGAATCAGCAGTTTCTTTGTATTCTTCGTGACCGTTTTGTGAACTTGGGAATATCGCATCTTTAGATATTACGGTACATAAGGGGATGCGGTGTGTGTCAGCTCCTGTATCATCTTCGTCATTTGTCCATAGTTCAAAATTACGATGATCCTCGCCAATACCCTCGTGCAGCTTTGTAAGACTATGTTAGTTTTACTCTCTCGGTATCCAATCCTTCCTGTTTTAAATGCTGTGTTATTTTATTTTTTTAGTCATTTATAAAATATACTGTTTGCCTATGTAATACTAACAATGTCACATTAGAATGTTAAATAAGAAAACATTTCATATGATTGGGAAACAAGTTCTTGCATTTGAAACCCTCGAAGGCGACAGCTCTAAAACGAAAACTGGCATATATGGCACGACGGTTATTATTGGAATTTTTTTACCTACATTTTTTTATATGAGAAATTCAAACAAAAAATTGTTTATACAGAAAAAAATGTGTTCCCAAAAAACCAATTCAGAGTATACTAATACACAGGGGAGGGGGCATAATTAAACTGCAAGTGTTCTAGGAGTGTTGAAGGGGAAACTACCCGGAATATTCCAGTGAAATTTGGTATCTACACGTCAATATTTGCACCCGATAGATGGCGCTGTGCCATGTTTCAATGCTTGTCGAGGGCATATATGCAAATTTTAAGCTAATCGAACAGTATAAAAACAAGACCACATTGAATAATGTTCAATCATGACCCACTTTTTCCGGACCTTCATCTTTACGATATTTATCTGTGGGGTCTTCTGAAAGATATGGTTTATAGAGAACGACATGCTTCTGTTGCTAGAATTGAAATCTAGCATAAGGAGACACGTGAGGTGTGTTATAACAGATTTTAAACACGACGGTGGACCATGCGGTTTTTCGTTTCCAGCATGTGGTTGCATATGGTGGTTCGCATATTGAGCACATCATGTGATAATTTCATTGAATAAATGTTTTGTTTCCCAAAGCGTCTTTATGGATTGTGTTAATGTTAATTTTGATTACATGATACTGTAAAATTTGATTCCTGAAACAAATTGTATGGAATTTTGATAAACTGTAATTGATGTTTTATATTGTTTATGTGCCTCTTAGAATGCCATTACGCTCTGTCTATCGGATTTGGAAGTTATATATGCCACCGGTGAGCATTGAAATACGGTACCGCGCCATCTATCGGGTGAAAAGGGCGATTTTTTTCTTTGCATATTTGACTTGCGCATGTTTCGAAACGTGTAGATACCAAATTTCACTGGAATATTCCGGGTAGCTTTCTCTCCAGTACTCCTAGAACACTTGCAGTTTAATTATGTCGACCCTGAATTGTTTTAGGGTACACACAGTTTTCTGTATAAACAATTTCTCTGTTCGAATTAAAACTAAATTAGTGAGTTGAATTGGAAATAAAGAACTGTTCTAAAATATGATTGAAATAAAGTTACGAGGAATGATTTAAATAAATTTACACTATTAATTCCACCACGGTTCTTAATTTTAACTATTTAATTAAAAATTAAACTGTTTAAAAATTTTGATGCAATTTCATATTGAAATATATTACAGTAAATTGTTCTAAGTAGTTCCTACTATATTAAAATTTATATTATAAATTTATTACTGTACGCAATTTGGAATTTTTTTTTATTTCGTATCCATTTATGATATTTTATTGACATTGCAGAGCTAAAATGAATTAGATGATTACATTAAAAAAAGTGGTAGTGTAAGCTGATGGTCGTCAAAGAGGAAAGAGGAAAATTGAAGGAGCGGGGAAAAAACCCGTTTTTCCGTATAACTTAAATGTCGGGGAATTTTTATATACTTGAACGACTTTTTTCGGAGTTTAGTCCTTAAAAGTTGATTTTCATAGAAAGCCCACAGTATTGAAATTTTCTGCCGATTGAAGTTTGTGCAAGCGTTATCAAAAATGCGTTACGCTGTGTTCTGGGCATGCGCCAATTTGCTGTCAAAAGGAAGGACTTTTTCTTCATTTTTAAATTTATGATTATTCTTTTCCTAACATAAGACAAAAAATAATTACATAAACAGAATGATCACTTATTTGACCCCAATACGGTATTTATTTTATAAAATAATGAAATTTTGCATTTTTTTTTTTTAAATGAGTCCAATATTGATGCGTTTTTATGAAAAGAGTTTTTCAGTTGTTCTGTACGAATTTTTTATCATCATAGAGTATCAAATTTCTGTACTAAAAAGTTCACATACATTGTTTTTTTCTTCCAAATCAGTGATATAAAATACGGGAATTTTTTTTTCGATTTTTTGAAAAATACTCAAAATTCTAACTAAACATTGAACAACTTCGTTACTTATAAACATAATCACACGAATCTTTTTTCCAAGTGACAGATGTTGTTATCCATGCTTCATTCAAAGATTGAAAAAAAATACTTAAAAAATAAGGATTTTTTTAAAAAAAATGTTTTGTTTAAAAATGCCTCTATTTGTTATCTTTGAGGGAAATTTGGAGAGTATATTTTAGAAATTAAGCCCTCAAATAAATTAAATTTTTAAAAAAAGTTCGCGAACTACATTTACTAGTGTTTCTCTTTTTAGCGTAATTGGCGTCGAAAACCCAAAATCATGCCTTTGCTCTTTTGACAAGATGTTGACTATAAAAACTGAAAATTGCTAAATTTGGTGTTATGTATTTAATACTGTTTTGGTGCGTTGAATAACAAAGTAACGAAGAATGGTTATCAAAAATAAACTGTTTCAAACAACACAACCAATATACTCTATTAGAATACTCAATTTGTATTTGTATCTTCATAAATCAGTAACAATCTCCGGACAGAGGTGATTGTGAGTTTATCAGTCTTTCTACTGTTCATCTTACTGCAATTGATCAAATTATGATCAATAAAATAGATGGAGAGGATATGATTCTCTTTTCTCGCAATTGCCAGTCTCTGGGCACATGAACATGATCTGCGTGGTAATATTGTGCAAAAAGCACAATTTTTGATGTTATCATAAACATGGCTTTGGAATGAGGAATTAGTTGATATCGAAAATTTTAAAAGCATAACACAGTATAGACGACCAAGTATTAATCGTGGGGACGGGGTCATCTATCAAAACATGTGCGATTCACAACATAAGTTTATTGGCAGTCAGGATGATTTTGTGAGAAGAAATACCCACTAGGTTAATCAAACTAAATCTAATTTGGGAGATATATGTGCCGTGAGAAGCACTTTACCTAACGGTAAACTCATTGCTGTCCTGACAGTTCATATTTCTTTCAATCAGAATGTTATGGCCATTATAAATTATATCCACGACACATTATTAGCTTATACAGAATGTGATTCTAAACTACTGGGCAAACAGTTTCATGTATTTCCACTTATACTTGGTGACGATTTCGATAAAGATGAAGGATTGGGATTAGTCCAATTTTTAAAATCAGAGCCTAATTTGGATTTCGTTTCCGGTAGAGAACTGGAGACGACTAGATGTAGTAATAACCATTGGTGTGATATTTTCACGATTCGTAAATCACGTATCTAATGACGTTCAGTTATCATACTTAAGTTGCCATAAGCTTCTTGACACAGCAATTAAAAATGACGAGAGTATTAATGTAATTAATATATACTCAAAGTAATATTTATAACGTAAACCAACCTTCTTAACAATGTACTCATTTTTTTTACTATGAGTAAATTATTTATGTAACATAATTGACGTATATTATTCTTATATACATATTATTTTACCGAATATATGAAAAATGTGAATAGAATAAAGAAAATGCATGCATAGTTTCAGTATTATGGGAGGCGTTTATTTACCCTCTTTGCCTGCTATCTAATCAAAGACAACCGTACTTAAGGGGTGTGTAAACTCCAGTCTTGCGTCAGAGCCAATACACGCAGCTTTATTATTATTATTATTAAAATGAAAACACATTTTCTTTAAAATTCACACAATTGTTTCTTTTAATTAAATAAAGTATTTGAACTATATATTCAGATATTGTCAGTGATAGTAAATTGCATACTTTAGCGTATTTAATTGCATTAAAGATTTTAAATGAAATACGATTTAGTAGGGATATATTCAATTGGTCCCTTGCTGGCATATACTCTTGAAACTTTCGAGCCAGAGTAAACACTTCTTTCTCCTTTCACCGGTACTTGAAAGGTTTAAAGAAATTATTTTTTCATAATTTCAATTAAGAGATAAATTTGTTTGTGTTAGTTTAAGTTAAAACCAAAAATAATTAAGGTATTACAAAAAATATCAAAACCACGCCAACTTTCAAGATAACTTACCAAATTAGAAACTTCGATTTCACACGTGTCGTAGACACTGAAATGGCAACCATATGCTCCATTTCATATTTCTCCGCTAGCCGCCATTTTAACCGTTGATTTTAAATATGGAAGAATTTTTAAATATGGCAAGTGAGTGAGTGAGTGAATATTAACGTCGCAATGATTAGCAACACGAGGGCTTTTGGCGACGGTCCACGTAATTTTGAATCATGATCAAGTGACGCGGAGGACACCTGAGCTGGCACCCATCTCTCCTAACTACCACGCCACACCAACGGAAAGACGTTTGAGCTCTCGATAGATTTAACGTGCATCGCTTCACAGTTTGAGAAACACTACCTTACACTATTAAAATCAATCATTCACTAGCTCACTCATCAATTCAAAAGGATTCCTCATACTAGTTAATATTATTCTGAGATCATGTCTGATACACTTTGTTCTCACCTAGATGCGAGGCTAAAATTCAATAGGCCTTGTACTCCCATTAAAAATTTCAGAAATTTGCATTAATTATTCAATTTTAGATGAAAAATTCCGAAATTTTTTGAGTGAGTCAGATATATAATAACTTTATTTTATTACTGTTAAATGAATGTAATTGACTCCTAACTACCATGCCACACCAACGGAAAGACGTTTGAGCTCTCGATAGATTTAACGTGCATCGGTCCCCTACATGATAGGTCTTCAGTGGTACTCGGCTCAAACTGCTGACACTCTAGCCATAATCCGATACCTTGACCACTTGGCTACAGCGGCCACTTAAATATGGCAAGTTCAAATATAAAAGAAAAAAATCTGAGATGTATCGAATTTTAAGTAGTAAAAATTAATAATAATGTAATTATTATACATATTATATAAATGTAATGATCAAATTAGTATTAACCAAGACTAAAATAATACAAATTAGTTATGCCTTTTCTTTTATTGATCATTTATTTATAACCACTTTTTTTCACGTTATATGTTTGACTACGACCTCCATATTCCCGTTAGCATGTTCCGTTTTTAGAATTCGTACTGTTTTACTCAAAGTTGCCGATATAGTTGCAATAGTACATAAGTATCATAATTGAAAATAGAAAAAAATTCCATATAGTTCCATCAGTGAAAAAAACGAAGACTGTTTCATACATTTTAGAGCAAATCAAGCTGTAATAGAAACAGCATTTAGATGGGGAAAAAAGAGTTAAATATTATTAAAATTAGTCGGACAATTTGTTTTGGTGATTGCGAGATAGAGGATAAAATAATTGCATTTAGAATAATCTAAATTTTTAACATACTATGAGCATCAATATTTGATAATATGATCAAAAGATTAACAATACTTTCATTAGACATCATATTCTCCGAAACTTATCCCTTCAATTGTATATTTCTCGCATATATTGCAAAATACCTGATTTTCCAAAGATTCAAAATACGCTTGATGTCTAAACACTGGTCACACACACAGACGATGCTGAAATTGAGAAAATCCATATACCTCTCAAGGATAATACAAAACTTACCATTCAAACAGCATAAAATACCCAC